>WIXP02000036.1:0-15667 GCA_009739505.2 Apolygus lucorum
AAATGACCGACATTATTGTAAGGATAATAGTTTAATGTGGTCTCGATCCTTGAGAGATGGGCGCCTCTGGCGGCATTTTTGATAAACCAGGTCATTGTTGATAGTGTGCCTCAATTAATTACAAGTCGTTCTCTATGCTTTACCAAGTGCGTTTTTATTAAAGAAATTCCTGATAAATAACATGGCGCAGTCAGTAGTTTTCCTTGTGGACTTGAAGTAAATTTGAGTGTGAACAATTTGGCATATTTTTTGTTTGTGAACATTTGCGATTGAACAATTTATTTCGAATTTCGCTGACAAATTCGCGGCACTTGAGTCCAAAATCTACGATGGCGTACAAAGGAGTCAAACCTGACGAGTTGAATTTCGATGGAGATGTTTTCAAGAATTTTCAAACTTTTAGAGACGAAGTTGATATATATTTCACGGCAACTAAGACATACAAGGAGCCAAAGAGGTTCAAATTGCTCGACTTCTCAACCTCATTGGGCCAGAAGGTCGCAAGGTCTACAAGACATTGGACGTTGGGGGAAAAAAACAAGATGTTGACTCAGTACTGAACGCTCTAGAAGCTGCCATTGCACCTGAACATAATGAGATTATGGCTCATTTCAAATTTTTCAAACGAGCCCAACTTCCTGGAGAGACATTTGATCACTGGTACACAGACCTGAAACACTTGGTGACATTCTGTGGTTTCGATGAACTCGAGTCTAAGCTACTTAAAACTCAGATTGTGCTGGGAATCCACAACAAGGAAATTCAAGAAAAGCTTCTGAGGGCAGACCACAGTCTGAAAACTATGATTTCGGCGATCAGAGCTTTTGAAGCTGGCGAAAAGTACAGTCGGGAACTTCAACCACGCAATGTGGATGAAGTTGAAGGACCATTAGTGGTGGTCGACAAACTGGACACGTCGATGGGCAACCGGTTCCAGTCAGGACGTCATCGTCTAGAAATGCCTGCTGCAGAATGGAAAAAGGAGCTGACAGCGGGAACAAGACAACGCAGTGGATACTCTGCGACTTCTTCTAATCAACAGGGCAGTAAACCTCGATTAATTTTCAATTGTAGAAACTGTGCTAGGGATCATGAAGTAAATAAGTGCCCTGCATACGGCCAGCCCTGTTCATACTGTAAAATTCCTAATCATTTCAAGATAGTTTGTCGTAAATTTCGATCTGATTCAAACAGAAGTACGTCGGAGCTAATTTGCCATACAGAGGACGAGGTCAATATTGAATCACTCGTCATAGATTCAGTTCACGTGGATAGTATTTCCAAAAATGGCGCTTCATGGTTTAAAGAGGTATTAATCAATGACGAGCGAAATTTGAGTTTTAAAATCGATTCAGGGTCAGAGATAAACACAATTCCTATTCACATTGTCAAATCACTATCAAATGTTGAAATAATTCCATCATCTCTGAAGTTGCGGGCTTATGGGGGGTTTGAAATTGTGCCTGAGGGGATGGTTAAACTTGCTTGTAAACACAGAAACTGCGTGTTAAATGCCGAATTCCTTGTTGTTGGTAAAAATTGCACTCCTATTTTGGGTTTATCTACGTCACAGGCATTAGGCCTCATAATGTTGGTCGATGAAGTCAAAATTTTCAGTAAAGAACAGTTTTTGGCCAAAAATACTAACATTTTCAATGGGTTGGGGTGTTTCCCAGACAAGTGCAGTATTCAACTGAAACCAGGGGCTATCCCAAAATGTAATCCCGCACGTCGAGTGCCATTGAAACTTCATGATAAGCTCAAAACTACTTTGAATGAGCTAGTTGCGAGAAAGGTGATTGCTCCTGTGACGGAACCAAGTGAGTGGGTTAGTAACCTGGTATTGGTTCAAAAACCAAACGGATCTTTGCGTGTATGTCTCGATCCATCTGAACTTAACAAATGCCTAGTTCGAGAGCCATATTACATACCCACTTTGGAAGAAATGGCTCCGGATCTAAGTGGTAAGAGTCAGTTTTGTTTGTTCGATCTCAAGGACGGATTTTATCACATTCTACTTGATGAACAGTCCAGTAAGCTTTGTACATTCAGCTCAGTTTTTGGTAATTTCAGGTTTCTCCGTTTCCCCTTTGGGTTGGGAATTGGTCCAGAACTGTTTATGAGGCTAAATCAAAAGTATTTTGGTGATATAAAAGGCGTAAAAATTTATTTTGATGATATTTTAGCGTATGCTGACTCAAGGGAGGAACTGCAAGCCATTGTAGATCAAATAGTTCAAAGAGCCAACAAATACAACATCAAATTCAATGCAGAGAAATTAAAATATTTTCAAAACGAGGTTAAATTCGTAGGCTTTGTATTCAACAGGCATGGAATGTTTCCGGATGAAGCTAGGATTCAGGCTATTCGGCAATTACAGACTCCAAAAAACAAAAATGAGCTTCAGCAAATACTAGGATTTGTTAATTATGTGAGAGCTTTTATTCCAAATTTTTCTGAAATTATCAGTCCCTTGAGAGAGTTGCTTAAAACTGGTGTAGTATTCCAATGGTGCGACCATCACTCAAAAGCTTTAGATAATTTAAAAAATATAATTTGTGAAAAAACTATTTTGGCCAATTTTAATTTCAACAAACCTGTGGTGATTGAATGTGATGCATCGAAAGATGCGATAGGATTTGCATTATTCCAGGAGGGTAAACCAGTTTGCTTTGGTTCTAGGTCGCTGTCTTCTTCAGAGCAAAATTGGGCTCAAATAGAGAAGGAGTATGTTGCGATTCAATATGCTTGTGAAAAACTTCATAATTACATATTTGGGCATCATGACATAACGGTTTTTACAGATCATAGTCCTTTAACTTCTATTCACACGAAAAATTTTGACAGCATAAAAAATAATAGGCTGAAGAGGATTAAATTGAAATTGTTAAACTACAGTTTCATTCTAAAATACAAACCTGGAAAGAAAATGTATACGGCCGATCTGCTTAGTAGAAATATTATTCAAGCTAGGAACGATTCACCAGATTCCCTTGACGTGGTTCACACTTTGACCTGTTCTGAGTTGGTGATTAGTCCTGCCAAACTTGAAAACTTCATTGTTGAAACCAATAATGACTCTGCGTTGAAGGATGTAAAATCGTATTACCAGAATGGGTGGCCGAGATACGATGTTATTAAATCAAAACTCTCAGGAGAGCTTGCTCACTTTTTAAACTGCGCAATGATATTGTTGTTGAAAATGATTTGGTGTTTTTTGATAAGAGACTTGTTGTTCCTTGTAGATTGCGGAAATCTATATTAAATACGTTGCATGAAACACACCTGGGTGCTCAGAAATTGAAGGCTAAAGCTAAGGAATTGCTATATTGGCCTAGTATAAATAGTCAAATTGACAATATGGTATCTGAATGTTACGTTTGTCAACGATTTGCTAAGAATAATGTCAAGGATCCTCTTATTAGTCATTCAATACCTAACATTCCCTTCGATAAAGTAGGACTGGACATTGGGGAGTATAGCGGGAACACATTCCTTATTGTTGTAGATTACTACTCTAGGTGGATCGAAATCGAGAGGCTGACTAACAAATCTGCTACAGAAGTGATTAAAAAACTTAAACCGATGTTCGCTCGCTGGGGGATTCCTTCTACGGTGATAGCAGATAATGTTCCGTGTAATAGCTGCGAATTTTTGTCGTTTGCCAAGGATTGGGGGTTTCAGTTGATTACGTCTAGTCCCTTGTATCCACGTAGCAATGGGCTCGCTGAGAAAGGAGTGGGAATAACCAAGAATATGCTCAAAAAATGCGACTATGATTCCACAGATTTTCAGCTCGCTCTACTTAACTACAGGAATAGCCCTTTGTCTGGATTGGATGTATCTCCGGCTCAGTTGATCCAAAATCGTGAATTACGATCCAAGTTGCCAGTTGATAGATCGCGACTTGTACCTAAAATTTGTAGTGATAGCTATCAGAAGATGTTAGAGAATCAGATCAAACAAAAACATTATTATGATGCCTCAGGTAAGACTAATGAGGTATCTTTCATTGACGGGGAAAAAGTGTTAATTAGGCAAGATGATGTATGGGTAGAAGGAGAAATTGTTTCAGTTTTGGAGGCTCCTAGGTCCTACATTGTGAGAACTGCAAATGGAAAGGAGTATCGTAGAAATTCCTCTTTTCTGCGCAAATGGAGGAAGACTAAAGGGGAGGATGAGAACCCCAAGTCGAAATTGTCACCCTTGTTGAAACCAATGCAGGAAGATGAGTTTGATGCTAATACTATGCGTAGGTCAGGACGATTAAGGAAAAAGACTGATTTCACTGACTATATTACATTCTGATCTAAGATTGACTGTTACTATTACATTTTTGATTAGAAGACTGGGTTTAAGACTTTATTAGACTTGTGTTGTGATGTACTCATGTATGATTAATTGTGTTTATTTGACCTTGTTTCAATGTTGTTTTAAACATGCATGGACCTTTTGATGACATTTTGATTGAAAGATTGAAGTTCTAGGTTTGAAGACTGATTAAATTGTATTTTGATTAAAAGACTGATTTAAGAGACTACATAACAATTTATGTTAAAAAGGGTTAATATTGTAGTAATAATTACATTGTTGTTAAACCCCAAAAGAGGGGCATGTAAGGATAATAGTTTAATGTGGTCTCGATCCTTGAGAGATGGGCGCCTCTGGCGGCATTTTTGATAAACCAGGTCATTGTTGATAGTGTGCCTCAATTAATTACAAGTCGTTCTCTATGCTTTACCAAGTGCGTTTTTATTAAAGAAATTCCTGATAAATAACAATTATGACGCCTCTAAATTGATAAATTTGGTAAAAATTCGATAGATTGTTATAGATATACCAGCAATGAGACGAATTGAAACGATTTTCAGGCTCCTATATTCATTAGTATTGGAGACATGCTCTAGCTGTGGTACCAAATACGTAATAATGAACCGACATTAAAACGCCTCTAAATTGATAAATTTGGTAAAAATTCGATAGATTGTTATAGATATACCAGCAATGAGACGAATTGAAACGATTTTCAGGCTCCTATATTCATTAGTATTGGAGACATGCTCTAGCTGTGGTACCTAATAGGTACTGATGAACCAGCATCATTACGCCTCTAAATTCATAAATTTGGTAAAAATTCGATAGATTGTTATAGATATACCAGCAATGAGACGAATTGAAACGATTTTCAGGCTCCTATATTCATTAGTGTTGGAGACATGCTCTAGCTGTGGTACCAAATACGTAATAATGAACCGACATTATGACGCCTCTAAATTGATAAATTTGGTAAAAATTCGATAGATTGTTATAGATATACCAGCAATGAGACGAATTGAAACGATTTTCAGGCTCCTATATTCATTAGTATTGGAGACATGCTCTAGCTGTGGTACCAAATACGTAATAATGAACCGACATTATGACGCCTCTAAATTCATAAATTTGGTAAAAATTCGATAGATTGTTATAGATATACCAGCAATGAGACGAATTGAAACGATTTTCAGGCTCCTATATTCATTAGTATTGGAGACATGCTCTAGCTGTGGTACCAAATACGTAATAATGAACCGACATTATGACGCCTCTAAATTGATAAATTAGGTAAAAATTCGATAGATTGTTATAGATATACCAGCAATGAGACGAATTGAAACGATTTTCAGGCTCCTACATTCATTAGTATTGGAGACATGCTCTAGCTGTGGTACCTAATAGGTACTAATGAACCAGCATCATTACGCCTCTAAATTCATAAATTTGGTAAAAATTCGATAGATTGTTATAGATATACCAGCAATGAGACGAATTGAAACGATTTTCAGGCTCCTATATTCATTAGTATTGGAGACATGCTCTAGCTGTGGTACCAAATACGTAATAATGAACCGACATTATGACGCCTCTAAATTCATAAATTTGGTAAAAATTCGATAGATTGTTATAGATATACCAGCAATGAGACGAATTGAAACGATTTTCAGGCTCCTATATTCATTAGTATTGGAGACATGCTCTAGCTGTGGTACCAAATACGTAATAATGAACCGACATTATGACGCCTCTAAATTGATAAATTTGGTAAAAATTCGATAGATTGTTATAGATATACCAGCAATGAGACGAATTGAAACGATTTTCAGGCTCCAATATTCATTAGTATTGGAGACATGCTCTAGCTGTGGTACCAAATACGTAATAATGAACCGACATTATGACGCCTCTAAACTGATAAATTTGGTAAAAATTCGATAGATTGTTATAGATATACCAGCAATGAGACGAATTGAAACGATTTTCAGGCTCCTATATTAATTAGTATTGGAGACATGCTCTAGCTGTGGTACCTAATAGGTACTAATGAACCAGCATCATTACGCCTCTAAATTCATAAATTTGGTAAAAATTCGATAGATTGTTATAGATATACCAGCAATGAGACGAATTGAAACGATTTTCAGGCTCCTATATTCATTAGTATTGGAGACATGCTCTAGCTGTGGTACCAAATACGTAATAATGAACCGACATTATGACGCCTCTAAATTGATAAATTTGGTAAAAATTCGATAGATTGTTATAGATATACCAGCAATGAGACGAATTGAAACGATTTTCAGGCTCCTATATTCATTAGTATTGGAGACATGCTCTAGCTGTGGTACCAAATACGTAATAATGAACCGACATTATGACGCCTCTAAATTGATAAATTTGGTAAAAATTCGATAGATTGTTATAGATATACCAGCAATGAGACGAATTGAAACGTTTTTCAGGCTCCTATATTCATTAGTATTGGAGACATGCTCTAGCTGTGGTACCTAATAGGTACTAATGAACCAGCATCATTACGCCTCTAAATTCATAAATTTGGTAAAAATTCGATAGATTGTTATAGATATACCAGCAATGAGACGAATTGAAACGATTTTCAGGCTCCTATATTCATTAGTATTGGAGACATGCTCTAGCTGTGGTACCAAATACGTAATAATGAACCGACATTATGACGCCTCTAAATTGATAAATTTGGTAAAAATTCGATAGATTGTTATAGATATACCAGCAATGAGACGAATTGAAACGATTTTCAGGCTCCTATATTCATTAGTATTGGAGACATGCTCTAGCTGTGGTACCAAATACGTAATAATGAACCGACATTATGACGCCTCTAAATTCATAAATTTGGTAAAAATTCGATAGATTGTTATAGATATACCAGCAATGAGACGAATTGAAACGATTTTCAGGCTCCTATATTCATTAGTATTGGAGACATGCTCTAGCTGTGGTACCAAATACGTAATAATGAACCGACATTATGACGCCTCTAAATTGATAAATTTGGTAAAAATTCGATAGATTGTTATAGATATACCAGCAATGAGACGAATTGAAACGATTTTCAGGCTCCTATATTCATTAGTATTGGAGACATGCTCTAGCTGTGGTACCAAATACGTAATAATGAACCGACATTATGACGCCTCTAAATTGATAAATTTGGTAAAAATTCGATAGATTGTTATAGATATACCAGCAATGAGACGAATTGAAACGATTTTCAGGCTCCTATATTCATTAGTATTGGAGACATGCTCTAGCTGTGGTACCTAATAGGTACTAATGAACCAGCATCATTACGCCTCTAAATTCATAAATTTGGTAAAAATTCGATAGATTGTTATAGATATACCAGCAATGAGACGAATTGAAACGATTTTCAGGCTCCTATATTCATTAGTATTGGAGACATGCTCTAGCTGTGGTACCAAATACGTAATAATGAACCGACATTATGACGCCTCTAAATTGATAAATTTGGTAAAAATTCGATAGATTGTTATAGATATACCAGTAATGAGACGAATTGAAACGATTTTCAGGCTCCTATATTCATTAGTATTGGAGACATGCTCTAGCTGTGGTACCAAATACGTAATAATGAACCGACATTATGACGCCTCTAAATTGATAAATTAGGTAAAAATTCGATAGATTGTTATAGATATACCAGCAATGAGACGAATTGAAACGATTTTCAGGCTCCTACATTCATTAGTATTGGAGACATGCTCTAGCTGTGGTACCTAATAGGTACTAATGAACCAGCATCATTACGCCTCTAAATTCATATATTTGGTAAAAATTCGATAGATTGTTATAGATATACCAGCAATGAGACGAATTGAAACGATTTTCTGGCTCCTATATTCATTAGTATTGGAGACATGCTCTAGCTGTGGTACCAAATACGTAATAATGAACCGACATTATGACGCCTCTAAATTCATAAATTTGGTAAAAATTCGATAGATTGTTATAGATATACCAGCAATGAGACGAATTGAAACGATTTTCAGGCTCCTATATTCATTAGTATTGGAGACATGCTCTAGCTGTGGTACCAAATACGTAATAATGAACCGACATTATGACGCCTCTAAATTGATAAATTTGCTAAAAATTCGATAGATTGTTATAGATATACCAGCAATGAGACGAATTGAAACGATTTTCAGGCTCCTATATTCATTAGTATTGGAGACATGCTCTAGCTGTGGTACCAAATACGTAATAATGAACCGACATTATGACGCCTCTAAACTGATAAATTTGGTAAAAATTCGATAGATTGTTATAGATATACCAGCAATGAGACGAATTGTAACGATTTTCAGGCTCCTATATTAATTAGTATTGGAGACATGCTCTAGCTGTGGTACCAAATACGTAATAATGAACCGACATTATGACGCCTCTAAATTGATAAATTTGGTAAAAATTCGATAGATTGTTATAGATATACCAGCAATGAGACGAATTGAAACGATTTCCAGGCTCCTATATTCATTAGTATTGGAGACATGCTCTAGCTGTGGTACCAAATACGTAATAATGAACCGACATTATGACGCCTCTAAATTGATAAATTTGGTAAAAATTCGATAGATTGTTATAGATATACCAGCAATGAGACGAATTGAAACGATTTTCAGGCTCCTACATTCATTAGTATTGGAGACATGCTCTAGCTGTGGTACCTAATAGGTACTAATGAACCAGCATCATTACGCCTCTAAATTCATAAATTTGGTAAAAATTCGATAGATTGTTATAGATATACCAGCAATGAGACGAATTGAAACGATTTTCAGGCTCCTATATTCATTAGTATTGGAGACATGCTCTAGCTGTGGTACCAAATACGTAATAATGAACCGACATTATGACGCCTCTAAATTCATAAATTTGGTAAAAATTCGATAGATTGTTATAGATATACCAGCAATGAGACAAATTGAAACGATTTTCAGGCTCCTATATTCATTAGTATTGGAGACATGCTCTAGCTGTGGTACCAAATACGTAATAATGAACCGACATTATGACGCCTCTAAATTGATAAATTTGGTAAAAATTCGATAGATTGTTATAGATATACCAGCAATGAGACGAATTGAAACGATTTTCAGGCTCCTATATTCATTAGTATTGGAGACATGCTCTAGCTGTGGTACCAAATACGTAATAATGAACCGACATTATGACGCCTCTAAATTCATAAATTTGGTAAAAATTCGATAGATTGTTATAGATATACCAGCAATGAGACGAATTGAAACGATTTTCAGGCTCCTATATTCATTAGTATTGGAGACATGCTCTAGCTGTGGTACCAAATACGTAATAATGAACCGACATTATGACGCCTCTAAATTGATAAATTTGGTAAAAATTCGATAGATTGTTATAGATATACCAGCAATGAGACGAATTGAAACGATTTTCAGGCTCCTATATTCATTAGTATTGGAGACATGCTCTAGCTGTGGTACCAAATACGTAATAATGAACCGACATTATGACGCCTCTAAACTGATAAATTTGGTAAAAATTCGATAGATTGTTATAGATATACCAGCAATGAGACGAATTGAAACGATTTTCAGGCTCCTATATTCATTAGTATTGGAGACATGCTCTAGCTGTGGTACCAAATACGTAATAATGAACCGACATTATGACGCCTCTAAATTGATAAATTTGGTAAAAATTCGATAGATTGTTATTGATATACCAGAAATGAGACGAATTGAAACGATTTTCAGGCTCCTACATTCATTAGTATTGGAGACATGCTCTAGCTGTGGTACCTAATAGGTACTAATGAACCAGCATCATTACGCCTCTAAATTCATAAATTTGGTAAAAATTCGATAGATTGTTATAGATATACCAGCAATGAGACGAATTGAAACGATTTTCAGGCTCCTATATTCATTAGTATTGGAGACATGCTCTAGCTGTGGTACCAAATACGTAATAATGAACCGACATTATGACGCCTCTAAATTGATAAATTTGGTAAAAATTCGATAGATTGTTATAGATATACCAGCAATGAGACGAATTGAAACGATTTTCAGGCTCCTATATTCATTAGTATTGGAGACATGCTCTAGCTGTGGTACCAAATACGTAATAATGAACCGACATTATGACGCCTCTAAATTGATAAATTTGGTAAAAATTCGATAGATTGTTATAGATATACCAGCAATGAGACGAATTGAAACGATTTTCAGGCTCCTATATTCATTAGTATTGGAGACATGCTCTAGCTGTGGTACCAAATACGTAATAATGAACCGACATTATGACGCCTCTAAACTGATAAATTTGGTAAAAATTCGATAGATTGTTATAGATATACCAGCAATGAGACGAATTGAAACGATTTTCAGGCTCCTATATTCATTAGTATTGGAGACATGCTCTAGCTGTGGTACCAAATACGTAATAATGAACCGACATTATGACGCCTCTAAATTGATAAATTTGGTAAAAATTCGATAGATTGTTATTGATATACCAGCAATGAGACGAATTGAAACGATTTTCAGGCTCCTACATTCATTAGTATTGGAGACATGCTCTAGCTGTGGTACCTAATAGGTACTAATGAACCAGCATCATTACGCCTCTAAATTCATAAATTTGGTAAAAATTCGATAGATTGTTATAGATATACCAGCAATGAGACGAATTGAAACGATTTTCAGGCTCCTATATTCATTAGTATTGGAGACATGCTCTAGCTGTGGTACCAAATACGTAATAATGAACCGACATTATGACGCCTCTAAATTGATAAATTTGGTAAAAATTCGATAGATTGTTATAGATATACCAGCAATGAGACGAATTGAAACGATTTTCAGGCTCCTATATTCATTAGTATTGGAGACATGCTCTAGCTGTGGTACCAAATACGTAATAATGAACCGACATTATGACGCCTCTAAATTGATAAATTTGGTAAAAATTCGATAGATTGTTATAGATATACCAGCAATGAGACGAATTGAAACGATTTTCAGGCTCCTATATTCATTAGTATTGGAGACATGCTCTAGCTGTGGTACCAAATACGTAATAATGAACCGACATTATGACGCCTCTAAACTGATAAATTTGGTAAAAATTCGATAGATTGTTATAGATATACCAGCAATGAGACGAATTGAAACGATTTTCAGGCTCCTATATTCATTAGTATTGGAGACATGCTCTAGCTGTGGTACCAAATACGTAATAATGAACCGACATTATGACGCCTCTAAATTCATAAATTTGGTAAAAATTCGATAGATTGTTATAGATATACCAGCAATGAGACGAATTGAAACGATTTTCAGGCTCCTATATTCATTAGTATTGGAGACATGCTCTAGCTGTGGTACCAAATACGTAATAATGAACCGACATTATGACGCCTCTAAATTGATAAATTTGGTAAAAATTCGATAGATTGTTATAGATATACCAGCAATGAGACGAATTGAAACGATTTTCAGGCTCCTATATTCATTAGTATTGGAGACATGCTCTAGCTGTGGTACCAAATACGTAATAATGAACCGACATTATGACGCCTCTAAACTGATAAATTTGGTAAAAATTCGATAGATTGTTATAGATATACCAGCAATGAGACGAATTGAAACGATTTTCAGGCTCCTATATTAATTAGTATTGGAGACATGCTCTAGCTGTGGTACCAAATACGTAATAATGAACCGACATTATGACGCCTCTAAATTGATAAATTTGGTAAAAATTCGATAGATTGTTATAGATTTACCAGCAATGAGACGAATTGAAACGATTTTCAGGCTCCTATATTCATTAGTATTGGAGACATGCTCTAGCTGTGGTACCAAATACGTAATAATGAACCGACATTATGACGCCTCTAAATTGATAAATTTGGTAAAAATTCGATAGATTGTTATAGATATACCAGCAATGAGACGAATTGAAACGATTTTCAGGCTCCTACATTCATTAGTATTGGAGACATGCTCTAGCTGTGGTACCTAATAGGTACTAATGAACCAGCATCATTACGCCTCTAAATTCATAAATTTGGTAAAAATTCGATAGATTGTTATAGATATACCAGCAATGAGACGAATTGAAACGATTTTCAGGCTCCTATATTCATTAGTATTGGAGACATGCTCTAGCTGTGGTACCAAATACGTAATAATGAACCGACATTATGACGCCTCTAAATTGATAAATTTGGTAAAAATTCGATAGATTGTTATAGATATACCAGCAATGAGACGAATTGAAACGATTTTCAGGCTCCTATATTCATTAGTATTGGAGACATGCTCTAGCTGTGGTACCAAATACGTAATAATGAACCGACATTATGACGCCTCTAAATTGATAAATTTGGTAAAAATTCGATAGATTGTTATAGATATACCAGCAATGAGACGAATTGAAACGATTTTCAGGCTCCTATATTCATTAGTATTGGAGACATGCTCTAGCTGTGGTACCTAATAGGTACTAATGAACCAGCATCATTACGCCTCTAAATTCATAAATTTGGTAAAAATTCGATAGATTGTTATAGATATACCAGCAATGAGACGAATTGAAACGATTTTAAGGCTAAAGGGGACGGGGGTCTAGTATGATTCTGAGATGAGAGATGGCACTAGTGTCGCCCCATACTTTCATCCGGTTTATCTAAGCTTGAAAATACGTAATTTTCAAATCTAACCATATGTATGTTATCAGAATAAGAATATCTTACAAGCCATCATCTAACATATTACCAACAAAAAAATTTTTTTTAAATATTTTTTTAAAGTTTCATTTAATAATTGAAGTATGTTTTTAATTCAAAAATTCGAATACACCCCGTGTTTGGAAACTATCCTTCTATATGTTGGAATAATCACAAAACAATTTGTGTGAAAATTAGAGGCCGAAAGCGAAAAATTGGAAAAAACGTGGCCTGGGAAGACTAGATGAAATTTGCAGGGGAACCCCACATTTCCTAACAGCTAATCCCGCCCGCCCGCCCATCCGCCGCGCAGACACTTGTGAACTTCGAGCGACCATTCATCTCAGCTTCTCCGACTATCACGCTGCTCACCCTTCAATGATACCTATACCCTAAGAAAGGCTATTTATATTTTGAATGCCAATATAGTAGGAGGTTGTATTGTGCCTTCCCTAGTTTTTAGCATTATGATTAATTTTATCACCAGGAACCCCAGCAAGATCAACACGTTCGTTTTGATATTTTCTGAATTGGCAAACAGAAATACGATTGTGAATTCGCTCCTTTTTATGTAGATTTCAGGCTTCCCTAATAGGTATCTACCGGATATAAAACTCAAATTATTCATTATCACTACTTTACTGAAAAACAAAAATTCATCCACTTTTTTAGTTTCTTGTAAACCAAGGGCATTGGACTACTAGACTGTAGTCTAACATCCTTGTTGTAAACTGTCAACCCGATTGTTGGACTTATGCTTCCGAGTCTACCAAGATAGCGGAAGCTTTGTTTTAAATTTTCAAGGTTGAAAAAAAAATGTTCGCCAAAATCAAATTTCCGCTCGTCTTTTACGTTTCAGACCTTCCTGAACAATTTTGGTTCCTTGCCTGTCTGTCTGTCATGAAATCCTTGCCACAGACACAATTTCGAGGTATTTATCATCCGATTTCGATGAAATTTTCAAGGCTTGTGCGGGTTGACTTGTAGATGGTCTCCTATGATAGCAGTGCAAGTTACTTAGAGATTGATGTTTTGAGATTAACTAGAATGCATCGGATCATCCATACAATCGGAAAACGGATACGGGGAAACTATGTGTCACACTCACTTGGCAGATATTTTTTTACACTTTTCAAGGCTGAAAAAAATGTTCTCCAAAATATAAATTTTCACTTAGCATTGTAACCAATACAATGAAACCCCCAACTCATGTTTTCGGGGAAGGCCTTGTGCCTTTTTAGGTCGAACAGATGTAAACAGAGAGAGAAAATCGGATTAGTAGTGCTCAATGCCCATCACTGCAGCCGGATTTACAATTACTACGGAAATATTTTTGTAATCTATGAATGCTTACATAATTACCCTCTATATTTTGGTAGTTTGAAAAGTTATTGATATTGATACAGGTAAATAGTAAGTAGTAATCTAGATAGAAGTTATGGCTGTAACAAGGAAATATACGTTTGCGCATGCGCAGTGGCTACCACAGTCAGGGGATGATGATTTTTGTAGGGGACCATCTACACGCCAACCCGCTCAATCCCCGAAATTGCATCGAAATCGGGTGAAAATTATGTTATGAAAGTTATGGCAGTGGCAAGGATTTCATGACAGACAGACACGGAACCAAAATCGTTCAGAAAGGTCCGAAAAGCGATTGGAAATTTTGATTTTGAAGAACTTTTTTTCCAACCCTCAAAAGTGAAAACAAAGCTTCCGCTACCTTGGTAGACTCGGAAGCAATTACTAAACAGGAATTAATCACCTACTTAAAATATTGTTTGTGCTAAGACAATTGACATATTCGTAAGTAAAACTCGACCTTCAAGATCCTTCATATTTCCCAAATTCGGACCGCTACAAATTCCACGTATAATAAAAATTTTCACTCAGATTGTCGGACTACAAAATAAGAGTTACGGTTGCATCACAACGAATATCATGAACATAAATGGAATCTGTCGGTGCGAAAATTATGGAGTCCTTTTGAACACTAATAAAAACTAGGTAGGTAGGTAGGTACTAATCTACTGAAACCCTACATTTTATTTCATGTGAATTTAAAAAAAAAAAAATAAATAAATCAGAGTTGCAGATCTTCAAGAACAATTTAGGTACCTAATTATGGAATGGAAATACATGAGGTAGGTACCTACATTCTTTATTGAGTTACAAACTCCCTAACAATTTTTTTTGAGCCTTTTTTATTCTCCTGCATAAAAAATAACTAAACAGGAATTAATGACCTACCTAACATATTCTTTGTGCTTTGATAATTTTTTACATGTTCTTATGTAAAACTCGACCTGCAAGATCCTTCATATTTCCCAAATTCGGACAGCTACAAAGTCTACCTATAATAAAAATTTTCATTCAGAAAGAGGGCTACAAAAATAAAGTTTTACGGTTGCATCACAACGAATATCATGAACACGAATGGAATCTGTCGGTGCGAAAATTATTGAGTCCTTCTGAACACTAATAAAAACTAGGAAGGTAGGTAGGTACTAATCTACTCAAAGCCTATTTTATTTCATGTGAATTTTCAAAAAAAAAAGAGTTCAGGTA
>WIXP02000037.1:0-181656 GCA_009739505.2 Apolygus lucorum
GTAGTCGTCTATGTTAGGAGGTATACCCTTCGGGAATCAGCCGGCCGCTTTCTTTCATCGTAACACGTACCAGTTCCCTAACCATCACTACTCCAGCAGGTGACATTCCTGTAGCTGAATGCTCAGTTGCCCTACTCGTTCCATAAAATCGCACGGTAGCTTCAAGTCTCAGTCTATCTGGCTTGTATCCAAAACTTTGGCAAGGGCCTCCCCATAATGTGGGTACAAATTAAATCTTTCCACTAGGCCTGAGCTCGATGGCAGTTTCTCTGAAGACTGACGGCACACTTTAAAACTCACCCTGGAACTCTGGTCAGAGTGAATCCCACGCAGTATCCCGAAATGACGTTTGAGATAGGCCCTCGAGCAACTGTCTCGGTTTGGACATTTTGAACTGCAAAGGCCTTGAGGCCACTTTGTAAAGTAGTCAACGACTACCACAATGTGGCAATTACCTAGGCAAGTGATGGGGGGTACACCCACAACATCAATGCCCAAACGCTCAAATGGGTTGCCAACTGTATAGTTCTGCAAAGGAGCCTTCTTTTGTTTGCTTTTTCTTTCCCCTCCATCCACAAATCTCAGACGAAGAGCAGAACCATCTGACATATTAATTTAACCCTTGTTATTACTTCAGAAACTGTGCGGCGCTGACCAAAATGCAACAACTTATTTTGCGAGTTGCCCGCAAAACCTCATTTCTCCAACTCTTGGGAACTACAATCTGTTCAATTTGGGAATTTCCACAATTGCTTTCCCATCTCTGAATCAGTCCACCATTCTTTATTTCGAGCCGCTGTAGTTGGGATCAAAGAACTTTGTGAGATGGATATCCCTATCACTTCTGGGGTGTCGATGAAGTGGGATGGATACAGCTATTACTGGCACTCTGAAATAAAACTCGGCTACTTCAAGAATTCCAAAAGGAAAGTGAGTGGGTGTGTGTTATTAATATTATAAACAACATTGTAACCTGGCACCCACACCAATTGGTTAGAGCTTCACAACAGAATTATAATACAGAAAATTTGGGAATATATCTACAGTCCATCCTTGTCAATAATACTATCTTTTTACATAATATTACTAGGCCTCCAACAGTAGCGGCATTGGGGTCCATGAGCGGTATGCAGTTCCCGGGCGCCCTCGTTTCCTTGTCCAACAACCTCAGCACTGGCGCAGTGTCACCACCTCGAAATTCAAGTGGTGCCGGCTCCAACAACAACACGGAGAACGAGGAACCGCCCCACCCTAGCTACTCCCAAGTCTCGTCCCCTCAGCAAAATAACTCAGGCAACGAAAATGACGACGATGACGAAGGTAAGTAGTGGTCTGTTACAGCTACCTACATCTTATATTCACTATCAAGTCATATAACAAAACTGAGTTTTTGAGCACTATTGGCTCCAAACTGCGAACCAAGTAGGTACCAAGGTACAATAAATTGCATAGGTACCTAAGAATTAATAAAATAAAAACATATTTAACAAAAACCGGACCGACCTCAAACTGATTATGGCAACCACTAAAAAAGTTATTGGGTAGGTAAGCCCATCGGTAGGCACAAACATCTTTTACATAATTATTCTTTTTTAAATATACATTACCATATTACAAACCCACATCATGCTCTCGATAGTCGTACATGCGACGTCAGTGCAATTCAGAACACAAACACACTTGATATAATAAGATTATATAGATCTAATCTAAAGGTGGTATGTTAGAATACCAACAATTCCTAAGGAGACTTATTGCCGCGATTTTTTTTCTCATTACTCAAAGGCCTTCGATATGACGAAGAGTGCGCGACATAAATAAAAATGAAATATTCTAATTTTAAGGGATGAGGGAAGATGGGGGTGGGAGAGAGGGATGAAGAGAAGTGCCCCTATAAAAAGAACACCAGTAGAGATAGGACCCTAACATGACACAGGTGTTGATACCACTGAGTATACCTGAGATGCCCAACTCGGGCACCTCCGTGGCACTTTTTCCGCATCAAACCCCGCGCCATGACAAGATTGCAGTCATCACCTGATCATTTGAGTCTAGTTGTGCCGCGAAACGTTCGGTTAGTGTCAGTCACTTTGAAAGGGTGAAAATAAGGGTAGAAATTTTCAAAACGGCCTAGCTCAAAACTCCCGATATAATGGTATTGTTTTTTCAGCAATTTAAAATTGTGTTAAAGGAAAACCCGCATTGTATGCGGATCTACACTAAAATAATAAACCATTGTATAATGTAATGAATCGAATTGTGGCCCTTTCAGTCTTCTCCAGCTACACAAGTAAACAATTTATGTTTATTATACCGTTAAAAACTGGATCTCGGGCCAGTTTTTACGGTAGGGGTACATTTCAGTTTTACACGAAAAACAAACTAGAAATAAGACACAGTTTTAGTAGAAAAACAATTCAGAAATAAGACACTTACACTGCCGGTTTAAAAACTAGAATTTCTTATACTCGTTGAAATTTTACGTTCTGGTAGTTTTTTAGGACGTCCTACAATAAAACTTGGGCGTTCTAATGCAATTAATCTTCAGTGAAGGAGGACAACACTCAACGGAGAAAAAAAAACATATAGTTAAGTAATGCATGCATTCCAGGGGACGTCCCATTGGATAAGCATCAGGTCAATTGATACCAGTTGGTAAGCGAAAAAACTGTTTCACTCGATGTAATTTATTAAGTATTATAGGCAAGAAATAGAGCCCCCCCTCCTCACCATAACATTACTAGCGGCATGGGAGCCTCGAATTTTAAGAGCATTTTAAAATCCATGATCTACGATACCCAACATGCGAATTCGAGTTCAACCCCTCCCCCACCACCAATGGCGCTAATCTGGCACCAATGCGGTAATACTTCGTAACGTTTAACTTTCATCTATAGAGAGTTTTGGTAGGCAGTCCGTCGAAGTTCATTTCCGTATTGAAGGTGAACCGCAAAAAAAAAACCCCACGAAATATGCAGTTTATGATGTCCTGGCACCATGGAGGCACCACTATTAGTTCCACGGTGGTACAGAGAATAATTCATGAAAAATCCGGAGGTATAATGAGAATTTTTCCTCCATTTCAAAGCTTGGATACAACTAGTAAGCTATAAAGATCCGAAATACTGAAAAAACTGATATTTTGTCAATATTATCCCCCACTCGTCCCCCTCATCATGCTAATTTGATACTCTGGTGAAATAGTGTGCAATTTGGAAGATTTCTGAGTCGAACAAAAAACACTCAAATCGGTTGGCACGATTTTTGAGCATTAACCCTCCCTTTCAAGGCACAGCTAGATAGGTTTCCGCGTCGAAAGAAAAAGAGCTACGAAAATCGGTTGAGAACTAAGGGCTGGGCAGAGTACTAAAGATTTTGTCACTCACAGACATTCACCTATGGGTTTTTTTCGCGGATTTGGATTCAGAATGGTCTAAAACGGATTAGTGTGTGGTTATTTTTTTTTCTTTTGAGTGTTGTCCAACTTTACCCCAGATCAATCGCATAAGGAAGCCCGAGTCTTAGTATGGGAATCCTAAAAATAACACATACAAATCCTTTTTAGACCATTCTGAATCCAAATCCGCCTGAACCCAGAAAAACCATAGGTGTACGTGTGTAAGTGACAAAATCTTGAGGCCTTTGCGTGGTTTTTTTTTTTTTTTCGACACAGATTACCTCCTTTTCAGTTGCACATTACTTTACCAGAGTACCGAATTAGCATGGGGAGGGGCCAGTGGGAGAATAATATTAATAAAATACACGATATTTCGTTCCTATCAAGGCTTACTAGTGGTACCCAAAGTTTGAAATTCTGAGAACACAATCAAAAATCAATGTACGTGCCTCTGGATTTTCAAGAACTATTCTTTGCGCTACGGTGGCACGAAGGTCGCCATGGTGCCAGGACACCAGAAACTGCGTATTGAGTGGGTTTTTAGGTTTTTCACCTTGACTGCAGGTGTGTTCTTCTAAGGACTACCTAACAACGTCCAACGCTACGAAGTATCACCTCAATTGATGGGGGAGGGGGGGGGTTGAACTCGAAACCTCATGTTCAGTATCGTAGACCATGGATTTTGAAATGCCTGTTAATTCGTGGTTCGCATGTTGCTAGAAATGTTACGGTATCTAATGGTGAGGGGGGGAGCCTATTGAGGGTTCATCGACGATTTCGGGCTCTTAATCGTATGTCCTTATGTTCCGATTTCAAAATGATATTGTGCTTCCCTGAGAAGCTAAATAACTAAATTTAATATGACTAAATTACATAGGGTAAAACTGTTTTGGGCAGATGAAAAGTGAACATAATTGTAATTTTTATCGCTCACTTATTGAAATTGAACTAATCCTTATCCAATGGAACGCGCCCTGAAATGCATGAATTACTAAACAATATGTTTCACCAAATAGTAAAAAAAAAAGTGGTTTGACATCAAATAAAGTAAATTTAACGCTCTTCCCAACGGTATGCTCAGATTCACCTACTAAATTAATTATGGTACCTAGTTAAAGCGTTTTAGTGATACAAGGTCGACGTCGCGAAAAAATCTTAAATGTGAAAAAAGTCGGATTGAGTAAGAAATATGTGTTGTGACATTTTTTTTTTTTTTTTTTGCAAATTAATTGTAGAATCACCCCTTAAAGTATCAATACACCCTACAGAAGAATCTTCCATCCATGAACTTGAATTTAATGGGTGATCCATTATTTAGGACCATGTAGTATTAAATTGGTTGAATTCACCTTATTTCTAGTTGAGAGTTTGTTTAATATTCTTGTACTTCTCCCTTCAGTCCTACGTGAGGAAGTCCACCCCGACCTATAAAACAGTCGGTACCTTCCTAAATGAAAAAGATTAAGTACCTACCTCCTCAACTAAATTACTCAACATTGCGACAATATCTTCTGTGACAGATGACCCCATTGATGTGACAGCAGAGGAGCCTCCTTCTCGACCAGAGTACAGGAACAATAACAGCGTTTTTCCACCGGAGCATTTCTACCCTCAGGTCCAAGAAACTGTCTATGAAACGGCCGCCAGACTCCTCTTCATGGCTGTGAAGTGGGCCAAGAACCTTCCTTCCTTCGCCCTTCTGCCTTTCCGGGACCAGGTGAACCCCATAACACTTGAATTTGCTTAGACGAATGTTACATTCAATTTAAGAAATGAATAGAGTAGTTCTGCAACTACTCCGATACCAAACGTAAAATGGCTAGCTAGAACCAGTGGCGACTGAGCTCAGTGGGTGGGCTATCATAATTGTAAGAGGGATGAGTTTCACAAATTCTGGAATCGTTTTTGGGTTACTTACTTACTCGTACTAGTATGTAAGCACCTACTAGATGACAACGCTTTAAATTCCAGTAGTTTTGGTGCATTATAAGTTCGTTATTCTGAAGGCCAAAACTCGACATAAAACTGTAATTTTATGGCTCCCACAAATATTGAAGTTTTGAATTTTTAATAATTTTTTCCATGTTTAGCACACCAAAAATCTGAAGTTTGCGACTTTCTAGGAGGGAATAGTATGTATCGAATGAAAGTAGCTCAATTCTTCTCTGAAATGCTCAATAGTTAGGTACCTACCTACTTTTCTACATTTTGAGATTTTGGAATTGAAAAATTAAGTAGGTCATATTTTCTAGATGAACCCACCTCATTATTGAAATTTTCGAATCCAATAAAATTGCAAAATTCCACTCTTAAGGCCAATAAAAAACGCAATTTTTCCTGAAATGTAGGTCCTGAAAACATTTGGGTGTGTGTGTTCAGGTCACTTGAGAATATTTACGAATTTCTTAATTTCGTGAACTAAGTAGAAATAAATACTTACCGTCTTGAAAACTTCTAGGAAGCTTTCCGTCATCCTCTCTATGAGTTTCAATAGGATTGGCACTTGGTACCCCAAAAACTGGTTTGGCTAGGTCTAGCAATCATTAGATAGCTAGCAATCATAGATACCACTTAGAGGCATATTTTTCCAAAAAAGAAACAGAATAGGTCGGTGAACTTAGGTGTGATTTTTTTAATCACCAGGATTAATGTAAGCAAAAAAAATGGAAAATTTGTACAGTTAATTAGGGTCCTATCTACCAATTGATTATACATAAAATTGAATAATAGTGTGAACCTACTGATAGTAGAGGTGGCATACAATCAATCCTAATATCCAACTCTAATGATAATGATAACAAACTTTAGTACAGCCACTTGGAGCGACAAAAAAACAAAAATATTTAACAAACCTAATGATTTCCTTCCTCAGGTAATCCTGTTGGAAGAATGTTGGGCGGAACTATTCATTTTGAATGCAGTCCAGTGGTGCCTCCCCCTGGACCCGAACCCGCTTTTCTGCGTCGCCAACCACGTCGTGAGCGGTTCCAATAGCCGTCACATTGCTGTAGATGTACGCATACTCAATGACATTTATCAGCGCTACAGGACAGTAGCTGTCGACGCTGCTGAATTTGCTTATCTCAAGGCAATCGTGATCTTCAGAGCAGGTACAATCGTAGATACATATGTGAAAAAAAGTTTGATGTCGCGGCCCGAAATCGAACCCGTGTCTCCCACGTTTGGACGACGTACATGTACCTACGGTTGGGATTTTATGTATTAGATATGAAGTTGAATGGTACTTGTACACAATCACTAGCTCAAATTCGTCTTTTATTTTTCAAATATTTCAACATCAATCAATTCAACAGTCTCAATGCTCAGAAGCCCCTACAGATACAGTTCACACTTTCTTTCTTACCAACTTTTGCCTGACCACAATTAACATAGAAACTTCGAAATAAATATTTGAAACGTTCGAAATGTTTATCACATAATCTACTTATCTCAAATTCCTACTATACGTTAGGTAACTTTCCTATGAGTTGATATTTACATGTACTTACCACTATAGTTTATCATATGCACTAATTCAGGAGATAATTTGGATTTTCTATAAATGTATAACCTCCCTTAACATAATACAACAATTTTCATTTTTTGATAAGTACAATATAACTACTAAAATGGTTTAGATAGGTAGCAAAGTATCAAGAAATAATGAGCTTTGGTGGACTTGGTTCTGAAAAACTGCCAAATCGTTTCGACCTGATTCAATAGGAAGGTGTGGAGTTAGCACTTACGAAGTTTCGAACCTTAAGAATTCTGAACCAATTATATCTGGAGACACCTAGACTGCCAGACCAACGTGCATGGGGTATGTATGCAATATTTCGTACTTCTTTTTTTAAATAATCAATATATACTCGGGTTTCAGAAACGAGAGGACTCAAGGACCCTCTTCAAGTGGAAAATCTTCAAGACCAAGCCCAGGTGATGCTATGCTCTCATGCAAGAACTCGAAGCCCCAACCAGGGCACCAGGTTTGGTCGGCTCCTCCTCATGATTCCACTGTTGAAAAATGTACCAACTCATCGGGTGGAACATATTTTCTTTCAGAAAACAATTGGGAACACGCCTATGGAGAAGGTTTTGTGTGATATGTACAAAAATTAATTGATTTTTAAAAAACCGTGTGGTCAGGCCAAACACTTTTGCTCTATCCAGTTCTATCTCAATTATCTTGCTTTGTTGAGCAAATTTAACTTAGTTACATATGAAGCCTAAATAAATTAAACATTTAATACAAGGGAAGGTGATCCTATATCAGTTCCGATGTGTTGGGAGGTGAAGGAAATGAACAGATTATGACAGGTAGGCCAAGACAAAGGGCCAATGCCCTGAAAGGGCATTGAAGGGTTGGCAATGCTTTATCCCTGAAAGGGAAAGGTGACGTAAATTTTACGTCTCGCGCCTGTAAAATGGTGTTGGCGAGGGTAGGAAGGGTGGGGTGCTAGGGTTCCATCTATGCCTCCCCCAGATGCCCTCTATGGTTAGGCTTGACCTGCGACACCGTGCGGATCTCTGTTTGCCCTTTGCAAGGAAGAAACTAAAACCCTACTTGTAAAAATTAATTCTTTTTCAATAAGGTACGTAGGATGAAGTAAAATTTACTCTTCGTTTCCAATCAAACCTCTTTGGATGAAGTAATTTTTACTACATGATTCCATTACACCCCCTTCTTAAGGGGGTTCGGAAGTTTACCTCCTCCCTGCGCTCTGCTGATTTTCCTCTCTCCAACATGATTTACGATTATGCCACTTTAAGTCATAATAAATGCCTTCATCATATACCATTGGATTCGTTAGTAAATGCAGTTTCCGAAATGCACATTTCTTTGTTGATTGAATGCGTTTTTCATGCCCCTATGGCTCAGACAAATAACTTGTTTTTATAGGAAATTTTCACGTTTTCCATACATTTTCCCATTATCTTCTTACCTAAATATTCTGACATCTCCCGATGGTTTCCAGTTGTTTACAATAACATTTAGAACATTTAGACGAGAGGATTTTAATTTATTTACAAAACCTGAGTTCTGATGCTGATAAAATGATACCGCATAACTATCGATGAAAAATCGACTTTACTTACTCCCCTACGTCGATACCAGACACAATCGATTGAAACCCTCTCGTCTATCGGGGGAACAACATATTGCCAACAAAATAAAACAAAAATCATTCAATTCCGCCCAGTAGATCCTGAGAAAACGGGAAGAATGTTATGGAAAAAGCAATTTTTCAGGGTATGCGTATAAAGTTTTCCTTCCCCTGAAACCACTGGGCAATATTCTCTCGCTGCGATCTCTTCCTCATTCTTTGTTCATTAGCTGCAAATCTACATTCAGTTTTTCTTCCTCCATAATATGACGTTTATTCTTAGCTTTTGAATAAGACACCAACACACAGAAGAATAATAAGAAGGTTATACTTCTGGTTATAACAAAAACCTTCCGAGTTCGTTGTTGTTTGGTGTTCTGTAAATTTATCTCGCTCTTTCTCTTTTGAAATCGTTTGAAATGACTCCTCCCAAAAGTGTTTTCAAAAAACGTAGGCCTCCTCCTAAAAAAATGAAAGGTGTCAGTGCATCAGGCGAAAGTGCAGGTGATAGCCATGATACTCAGCAAGAAATCCGAGCAGTCCAGCTGAAGTAACTCCCTCAACTTCGAGGGCTTCGTCATCTGGAAGGAGTAGCGCTTCATCGACTAAGCTAGGTAATTTAGAAGATTATGATAGTTTTGAGTCAACTTCTAAGTTCGACATAATTGATGTTTTCCAGTTATGTTCAGTTGTCACTCAAAATACGGTGTGCAATGTTTGCTTTTCCACTGTGAAGATGGATGTGACTAAACGGGAAGGTCTAAGTGTTGTCGTTTCTTTGCACTGTGAGAACTGTGACTATAATATTGACTATTGTAATAGTAAAAGGGTGAGTGCTGATAAGAAAGGTGTGCATGAAATCAATCTCCGGCTTGTTTATGCTCTACGAACTATTGGCAGAGGTCTGACTTCAGGCCAGGTGTTTTGTGGAATCATGAACCTACCTCCACCTCCTCGTAAATTTGATAAATTGTACGTTCCCTGGCTCCAACCATAGAAGCTGTTTGCAAAGGAAACAATGGACGAAGCAATCGCAGACGCTATTGTCAACAATGAAAATTCGATTGATCTTCCCATAGCTTTTGATGGTTCATGGCAAAAGAGAGGCCACACCTCGCTAAATGGTTGTGTTTCAGCCACTAGTGTTGATAATGGTCAGGTGGTGGACTTGGCAATTTTCTCGAAGCATTGTGTATGCAAAAATAAACTGAAAAATCAACATGATATTACATGCAAGGCCAATTATCAAGGCACAAGTGGTGGGATGGAGGTGGCTGGAGTGAAGGAAATTTATAATAGGTCATTGACCAAAAATGTGAGATATAAATATTATTTAGGAGACGGGGACTCAAAGGCATTTGACTCTGTTTCATCAGAAAACATATATGGTCCTGATCATCCCATAGAAAAACTCGAGTGTATTGGGCACATACAAAACGGATGGGGAAACGACTGAGGACGTTGAAGACTAAGAAGGGTGGAGGTAAACTAACTGATGGAAAAACCATTGGAGGAAGAGGGCGACTAACCGACGACAGTATTCTTAAAATTCAGACATATTATGGCCTTGCAATACGACGAAATGTTGAAAATGCGGAAAATATGCGAAAAGCAATATGGGCAACCTTTTGCCACCTGATGTCTTCAGATGAGGAGCCTCTCCACAATTTTGTCCAACAGGGCCAGAATCCTGGTGTAGGTATCAGAGATATAGGCACAACAACGAAGAATACAGCCACAAAGGCCATTTTCATTTGCCCAAAGCAGTGATGCACGAAATAAAGCCTATTTTCAAGGACCTCTCTCACCTGAACCTCTTACGGAAGTGTGAGCATGGCAAGACTCAGAATCCCAACGAGTCTCTCAATTCGGTTTTGTGGTCCAGAATTCCAAAAACTACATTTGTACACATAGATGTATTAAAATTAGGAATTTACGATGCAGTTGCGACGTTCAATAGAGGAACCGTTATCCGTTGCAGGGTTCTGGACAAATTGGGAATAGACCCTGGTTTGAACTGTGTAACAGCATTAAAAAATATTGATGCAGTTCGTATAAAAGTAGCAAATAAAAAGGCAGAATTTAATACGAAGGAGGCAAGGTTGAAGAGAAGCAGAGCGCGGAAAAATTTGGAAGAGCAGTTGGCAGAAGAAGAGGGTGATGACCCAAGCTACTGTGCCGGAGGGTACTGAGTTCAAAAATTTATAACTCGGAAAGTTAAGCTGATACAGACATGTGGTTGGTTTTAAAATGTTCAGAAAATAGTGTACTACAATAAAAAAAATAAAAAAATTTTGCCCAATTTTTTTTTTTTTTAACCTTCCGAACCCCCTTAAGGCGTAAAGTTAACTTCATTTTTCTGTTGCATCCCATTTTCCAGAACTAAATTTCCATTCACCGTTTCCATTTGACCGATTGGTTAGTCCAAAGTTGCTTTCATTCATGTTAGTTATGTACCAGGATTCATTCATTTACTTTATTTATAAACTGGGATACGAATGGCTGTTTGTATAAATACTTTCAAGTAGGTACTTCAAGGTTGATACTTTTTGCTTCCGAGTCTACCAAGGTAGCTGAAGCTTCGTTATCACTTTTCAAGGGTGAGAAAGATGAGAGAAGATGAGGAAGGTGGGGGTGGGAGAGAGAGCTGAAGGGAAGTGCCTCTATCAAAAAGACCACCAGTTCGAATATGAGCCGAGCATTATGCGTCTGGTGACACCACGGAGTACATCTACTGAAATGCCCAACTCCGTAGCACTTTTCCCGCACCACATTCCATGCCATGACAAGGTTGCAGCCATCATCCTGATCTTGTTGGGTGCCACTCCTTTTAGCTCTGACACCGCTTACCGTAAATCATCTCTATCATAATTACTAATATCTTAGCCCGCCAGGTCCGCTCCATGTCCAAGCTGCCATTGACGACTTGGACATCCAGGATAATAGAAGACCTGTCAGGCTTAACGGCTACGATGTCGGGTTTCTTACCCTGGTAGCTTGGCATACCAACCATAGGTACTACCTACCTACTTCACAATCAAGTTTATTTGGAAGAAATAAACACTTCAAACTCATTAAGAAGGAATAGGGAGATGGAATCCCTTCATTATGAAATGAGATTACTGGTTGCTAAGGACGCAAAACTGAGTAAAACTTGAAGAAACATTATGGTCAGCTAAATTTCAACGGAGATTGGGCCTCTTTTGCGATTCAAACCCATGATTCTGATTTATCGTAAGTCCAACCCTAAAGTTCTCGTAGGGAGCGAACAGTTGATCCTACAGAGCTCCGGGTGGTATCAATCGATTCTAAAAATTCAATACTATTTCAAATCGGTGTTCAAAACGGTTCGAAAAAAACAAACAATTTATTTCGAAAGTTTTCGAGCTAGGGCACTTTTGAAAATTACAACCCTTATTTTTCACCCCTTAGAAGTGACTGACATCAACAAAAAGATTCGCGGCTTAACTAGACCCCAAATGAAGCCCATATACCAAAATCCATCAAAATCGGTCCATGGTAACTAAGAAAAGTGTAAACAAGGTAAACCGTCAAATTTTGAGGGGGCTAAAAAATTTTTCTTGCTCGATTCCAATGGTTTATTATTAAATAATTAACCAAAAAGAAGAAGTTAATGATTGATGAGGTTTTTCAGGAGACTTTGGTTATGTTTGAATTTATTCAAAAATCATCCTACCAGAATTTAAAATTGAGTTTATTTTCAAGTGAATATATTTAGTGATCATTTTCAACGTCTTTTATTCTTTTAAATCGGATCTTGAATTATTAGTATATGTCTACACAAGAGAAAAGTCTATAATTTCATGTAACAGCTCCTCAAGTAATTTATTGATAAGGTATAATAACAAAAATTACCATTTTGGGACAAAATTGTTCTCTTTTCGTTTTTTTATGGAGCTCCCAGTTAGCTTACCTAATAGTACGAGGCGTTTTAGCAAATAATAAATCATAGAAAACGTTGAAGCAGGAAAAAATCAAGGGACACTCAAAATTTCTGTGGGAGTGCAGAGGGTTTCCTAGGGTTAAAAGATGAATGAGAGACATTGTCATTTTTACGTAAAATAGAAAAAAGGAAACTGAAACGTGAAAGTGATTTGGTAAAAATAGCCAAATCACTCAAGGTCGTTTTGTCTTGAGGGATTAATTTAAATCGAATTTATTTTCCATTCTGCTTGTTAAGACCAACAAGTTTTTTTTTTAACAAACAAGCAAGATCACCTACTTACTCGTCTACATGTTCAGCATCAAATTAATAAATAACACTACTTGCAGTAATTTCAATATTCCACGATACTCCTAATGAGTCGAAAACAGCGGACACTATTTTTTTTTATTTTTTTTTTTATGTGTTCTGCATAGCTCCCTAACTAAGTAACCTACCTCCTATCGCAATAATTTGTAGCAAAGCAACAATAAACATTGTAGAAAACAAAAAACAGAACATTCTTGGAAGTCAAAGAAGTGGTCAAAGAAGTTCTGGTCTGCACATTAGGAATAATATTCGAAAAATCGCTTTTATATTAGTTGAAATTCACTGAGATAAACGCTACTTAACGGGACAAAAACGTATTGGCACGAACATGTGAATGTTGTGCGTGTATTATACAAATTTTTGCAGACCTCACTTAGACCCACAATCAGACTGTTGTGCAATCCCACTTACTGGGTTTTCATAGATAACATAGCTATAAATAATATTATCGACTCATCTTGAAATACGAAGAAAAGGTAAAATTATCTCTTTCCCATCTTTAATTCCTTAATTTTTATAAACAGTTGAACGGTTCAAGTAAGTAGTTGAAAATAAAGCACCAATTTTTTTTTATTGCTTGAATAGCTTCTACTCGGAGCAGGGTTTGGGCGTTTTTACACAGGTGCACTTCATCAATCGAGCCTCAATTCTACGCGCTTATTTATTAAATGTTCTGTATTAATTTCATCGATTAAAAATATGGAGACCAGATAGTTACCAATTTTAATTGTTTTAAAACCGCCAATAAATGGCTAGTTGATCCATTTAGTTTATTATTTTCAATAATGAACCTTTGGAATTTTATCAATCCATTTGGCAGTGATTCACTGGACGGAATGTCTAAGAAGTAAATATTTTCGAACAATATTAAGGTAAATAATGGATTCACTTTCCTCTCCCAACACACGTCCAAACTGAAGTTGGTTTTAAAAACATGATCTACCACGTCTATTTATTAGGCATTTGAAATCTAAATTAATTTCCCTGACACGATCAATTGGCAACGAATCTTATGCACTGTGCAATATTTTAGTTTATAAGAATTAAGTTCATCAATGGTATGTAAAAGTTATATTGTAATTTTGATTGATCACAAAAATACGAGTGAATGAATAATTTGAAAAAAAAAAAAAACATGTGTACAGCCTATGTATATAAACTCACTGCAAAAGCAGTTGCTATGAACTTTGTGTTTATAATTTATGATCTCATCAGCATCAGTTCTGACTAAGGAGAACTATGTGCATATATGTGTATATAACATTTTTGCTATTACCTAGCAGTTGACTCGAGTAATTTTTCTTTGTTACGGTCAAGCTGATTTCTCTGTGCTCGGAATGATTACCCATCTGTTTTTGTTGTGTCTGTAATCTACCACAAAAAATATATCTTCTATGAAATGTTGTACGTTTTGGGCTTTTACTGAGCCTTTTTAATTGTTAAATATCTACACTGGAGCTAGGTAAGAATAAATGGATTTTTAATGGATGTATTCAAAATTCAACTACCACTATTATTTTTCCTGAATACCATCTTAGGAGGCACTTATTTCCAGTCTGCCATGAAAGGGCTGTTTTCCAGCATTCTACGGAATTGAGATTTCCAAGAAAATCCAACGCAATATGGCAGGAAGTACCGACGATCTGGAGCCGTATCCTTAATACGTCGCATCGGATTGCAATCCAACACCGTATCAATGTGGTAGAATTGAGCGCGATATATCGCAGATCCGGTGCCAGATACCTACGTCCCGCCGTATCTACTAGGAACTCTCTATTATGGAACTACAGATTCAAACAAATTATCCTCTAAAATTGACCTCAAGGCTGAAGGATACTATTTCCAAGGAAAATTCTTCTTGTGTGATCAAGTCGAAACAAGGAGAAAGGTACAAAGACGTTTATTAAAAATCTGCATCATTCAAAATGAAAAATATAATAATTTATTACGTATGACAGTCAATTTGATTTACGATGAAATATTGTAGGTCTAAAGGTCTAGTCGTCGAATCCAGATAAAACATTATAGACCGATACACCATCAATCTTCATGTCCTGAAATCCACTAAGCGCTTGTTTAGCTAAATACCACTTAGCAAGGGTCGATTCTTTTTGTGCTGTACTGTCATGATGGTTGACTGACGTAACCAAATTATCACATCTATTAGATTTATCAGAATCACAACACTGATGTTCACTTTTTGTCTGTACCGACTCGCACGTTTCAGGTTCACTAATAGTTCTGGATGGTTCCACGAATGTTATCAGAGTTTGAGGCGCACTCACAGATACCCTGAAGTCAAATTTAGGAATGAACCATCCCCTTTCCACGCTTGGCTTGCAATCACCGTGGATGAGAATAAATATGTTGGTCAACCCGGAGCATTTCCCTGAGAACTGGTTACTGCCTGATGATACGATACTTCTAAAATGATAAAAATGGATTTACTTAAGTGAAGATATTTTCAGAGATTTCGAAAAGTAGGTAGCAATTCGAATAAAACTTGAGTGCTCTATTGATAAACATTCTAAGATAAAACGAATATTGATTCTAGAGTGAATCATCCTTGTTTATAGATTTGCATACAGTTCTGTGATTTCACTGCCTGTGTTCAAGAACTCATCTAAGCAGCAGTATTACTATACTAGTGAGTGTGAATAATCTCTTGAACACAAACAGATTAGCCGTATTTTAGTAAAACATAATATGTTTTACTAAAATACTATATATTTTAAAAAATATATTTTAAAAAATAGTTAAACGCCAAATTATATTATAATTTGGCGTTTAACTAAAATAAGATAATATACAACTTGCGTTTACCTGTAAATTTTGAAGAGATGGGACCGAATTCTTTTATCACACTCATCGCGCCCTGAGAGCTCAGGAATTTGAATCCTATACAAGTGTTTTGGAGAGGCGAGAGTAGCTCCCAATATGACCAAAATTTCATTTACCACATTTCCAGTAACTAGTTCGTCCTCTATACACTAAAATAATAAAAAAACATCGTTGTTAGTTGTCACAGTAACATACAAATCGAACACTCAAACACAGAAAACCTTCACCAATGAAGCAGAAAATCTAGTAATACTACTTTAAGGAACACTTATAACCTATAAATAACTTATACTGATTGGGTTCTCTTCTTGAATAAGTGAAGTTCTCAAATAATGCATTTTTGGAAGCTGATCATGCAACATGAGCCAGTAAGGTTTTTTAAAGAGTTTTTCATCCATCCTCCAACAGTCTGATGTGAATTACGACAGCATCGCCGAAGTCCTGTTACAAGTAATGGTCGACTATCATCCACCACTAAAAAATACGAGACGGTTTTACAAAAATGGTGCTGAAGCGACCTTTTTTTGTATGTATTAGATTCAATGAGTCCGTTTACAATAAACATATCTCGATGACAGAATAACAGCACTTTCATTATTACTACCACTTTTCTACAATGCTACTATTCACGGAAGTAGCACTTTAGAGGTTATATTAAATTGCTTGCATTAATACAAATCAGTTTTGGTGAAGATTTATTTTACAGGGTGAAAGTCTTGAGCTTGAAAAGAAAAAAATAATGTAGGTGTTAAGTGATTTTGTCCAAGATGTAACGAGGTCGTACTAGTCGCTGTACTTTCGGTATTCTGACTCCATCAGCGACGAGAGGGTTGAAATGGTCTTTGTTACGTAAAGTAAATATCGATACCTTAAAGCACAAATGAGCTATGTCCAAAAACGGAGTTTTCGAAAAACGCAAAAGAAGTTTTCACTAGTGCACTATTCCTAACATAATGGCTTACTACACTAAAATATTTAATTTTTTCAACTAATTTTTAAGATATAATCGTCAAGAAGGTCAATAATAGTTTTGTTGAATTTTAGTTTTTCTGAAATTGAAAAAAATTGAAAATTTGGAAGGTGGATGGACATAGCGCCTTTGTGCTTTAAGGTATCGATATGTTCAGGTGTTGCTGCAGAATTTGAGTCGGAGTGTCCAACTCGAAATCATTATAAATGGTTTCGTTGCTGACAAACGGAGGTGTGTGTATTATACGACGTTGGAGGATGGAATTTTGTTGTTGCTCCAGTCTCCTGAATTGTGAGCGTGAGCAAGTGCCCCATACATTAATTCCATATCGGTCGATATGGACATATGGAATTAATGTATGGGGCTGAAGCGACCTACTGAGCAGAATACAATAAATTATTATTAGCGTACCTTATCCGTCGTAACCAGCAAATCGTCCCTATACCTGGTAAACCATGTAAGTCGGTATTTTTTCGAAAATAAGGTTTTGAGCTTTTCAGGTAAATTAGGGTCGCTTGATTCATTTAGTGAAGCCGTTTTCCAATCTGATGAACAGTTTTTTACCCAGAAGGCATTGAAAAAACGTGTAAGTCGGTTACCTATTTTTTCGCCAGAAAACCATGTAAGTCCTGTTGTATGCCTTCATAAAAGTGAGCAGCTCACGCTGGTGGCAAGTTTCCATCAAAGATAGTCAGTTTTTTAAAAAAATTTTCCATGTAAAAGTTTACAAAATCATAAATGGAGTTCAGAGAAAGTGATCATAAATAGAAACCTTTTTATTAGTCTCAATTTCAGCAATAAATTCCACTCCTTGTGTTCTGCAGACACGTGATTTTCCATACTGTGGCCAACCTTAAGATCACGACCTACCTACGTGTTATTCCACATTGTTTCTAAATTATTTTTACATTATTTAGGAGGAGAATTTTAGATGAATTGATTGATTTTTGGCTGTTTGACGTAGCTGTAATGCTGATGTTAGAAAGAACAAAAAGAGATTAGTAGTGTGCTATTGGTCTGCTTATGATTCACAGGAAACTCTGTAAAATTAATGATACAAGATATAATAATTGAGGAAATCCATCTCTGACCAATCCCTAACCCCTTACTCATCCCTAACCCATATCCAACCCATCCACAGCTCATCTCCAACCCAGCCCTGTCCTATCCCTAACCCACACCCAACCCATCCATAACCCATACCTGACTTTTCCTTAGTCCATCCCTAATCCATCCTCAGTTCTTACCCTACCCAGCCCTGACCTATCTATAACCCCTAACCCAACCCGTCACTAACTCATTCCTGTCCCATCCCCAACCCAGCCCTGACCTATCCCAACCCCTAATCCGTCCCTAGCCCATCTCCAACCTATCCTTAACCCCTATCCCATCCCTAACCTAACCCATCCTCAACCCATCCCTAGTCCATCTCTAACCCAACCCAGCCCTGAGCTATCTCCAACCCCTAACCCATCCCAAGCTCATCCCCAACATGTCCCTAACCCCTAACCCATACCTAACTCATCCCTTGTTTTAATAAAACAAAAGTACCTAGTTACCTAACACTTAAATTCAATGCATACCTACCTAGTTACGGTTGTGATAGGTAAAGTGTTCCTATAAGTAATGGTTTAAATTTAAGAAATGGTAATTGAGGAATTGGTAGTATAATAATTTATTGCTCAACTCTAGTAATATTAAGACTGAAGACTGTCATTTTGACTCAAGGAGCCTTAAAGTTGGACTGTGTATTAGTTAACGCCTATGAATTTTCATTTAAATATTTTCATTTTGCATCGATTTGGGTATTTTGTGTAACCTTGAAACCTGGAGAGAAAAAATTGAATAATATTCCTAATAATTAAATAACCCAAGCTGGGTATATTTTCATGAAAATCAAATTGAAAACCATGTAAGTCGGTTGTCAAAGGCTGGGTAAAAGCATGTAAGTCCATTTTTTCGTTCGCTAAAGTAAATTTTGATGAAATTAGTCTCAGGCTCTTTGAAATACTACTGTTACCACCTGTTTTAAGAATTGGAACGAAAAAACTTATTGCATGTGGAATGGAAACTGAATTATTTAGTTTTTAGTGTCCCCTGTAAAATTTGATAAACTCGACTTACATGGTTTACCAGGTATAGGGACGAAATACTCTTGTACTCCACTTGCTGGTTACGACGGATTTTCCAACAAGGTACGTGAACAATAATGTATTCTTATAACTAGCGCAACTAACTACATAGGTACATTTAATATTGAGCAGAAAAGTTGGACATGCACAAATATCCTTGGGTGATTTAATGTAAAATGTTCTCACTCGGAATGTAGTTTCAAATGAGTCATATATGGTCTCAATTTTATCATAGAATGTGTTGGCTCGGATTTGCTTGAATGACAAAGGGTTACTTGATTTACATTCACTATCCCCCTGGAAAAAAAATCAGAATGAGCTACAGATAACACCGAAAATGCACAAGACAGATATATTTCCTACCAAATGAAATAACACATTGAGATATTAATTTTGTCTCTCCTTAACCAACCGAAAATTGTAAGAACGAATGTCATCCCAGGTGATGATAATTAATTGGAAAGTTGAAGGAAACAGCATTTGGTGGGGAGCACTGTTTCACCTGTTGTCCGTGATAACAAGATAAATGTGTGTGTATCTCTTTTGCTTAATTTATTCATTGATTGATTTTTATTTGATTTACCATCAGCTGCTTAGTTGAACAAACTTGGGATAATCAGATTGTTCAACCATTAATGTTACAGCATACTCCATTACATAATATGTACTGAATGAATGAATACATAATATGTACTGAATGAATGTTATTCCAAAGGAGAATGGTTATTTATATGTCGTTTAAACACACTGAATAGTCGCTTTCACAAAACAATAAATAAAAATGGTATATGTATTGTGTTTATCGGGTTAAGCATGTTAAATTGGCTCTCCGTACAATTGACACACCTGCGTAAGTTGGTACCCTTTTCCCTCTCATCTACCTTTTTCCGGGAGTTCCAAAAAGGGCTTACTCAGTCAGTCTGTAGCTTCTGAATAAATAGTTTCTCGCTACCTTTTAACATTGATTTTTATTTAGTTTTCTTACTTTTCCGACATGTTGACAGGTTTAGAGTAGGCAACAGACAAAGACGCAGTTCAGGACACCCAGGAATGGAGCAACGACCAAAGAGTGAGCTGTTCCATCAAGAAATGTTCTGAATACGTTCCCTTACGAACTTGCTACTAGGGCTGTGTCGGTACAGCTATACCAGGACTGTGGCATAGTCTCCTGTTGGAATGGTTACAAGCATTGACAAAAAACCTAACCTTACTGGAACAGTTCCAGGGACAGGGAAGGGATTGCGAAGGCAACCCTTCCAAATCTTCCAAACTCAAGGAACTGGATCAGGAAGCATGGAACGATGAACTATAATTAATGGGAAGGGGAACCGACGTTTCTCTACTTGCGGAGCCCTGGATTGTTTACTTTAACCTCAATACCTCCACCTCCTTGCATTCATATTCATACTCTTGACCACTTCAGTACCCTGCGAGCATCTTTTTTTCTAAATCAGAGTACTTTATATCAGAGGAGAAGCTCCCTTACAACCTTACAAAAAAGGAAGATGCTAAGTTTTTTGAATTACAATCAGAAATGATTTTCTCTGTAAAATTTATTATTATTATTATTTTTGTTCCTAAAAATTCATTTTGGGAAGAAAAAATCATCAAATCTTTTATTTTCGAACACTTGCCAATTTCTATATTGAATAACTTACCTAAATCCCTAATAGTCCTGGAAGTCAGAGACTTGTTAAAAGGAAGGGAGGATGGACACATTATATGTAGAGCTGTACTGGTAAATGAACTATTCTGATACATTGGAAACTATGCACCCTTTCTTTTTACTAATGATGCAAGAATAGTTGCTTCAAACATAGATACTCCCTACATGAGATTATTAGGAACTAGTCGATCTGGGACGCAATGGCGGTATTTGTCACAGCAGTTCTCAAAGCAAAAACGCTGCAAATTATTACACAATGGTTTATTATTTTTTATTTTTCTATATAGATCACTCGTCTGCAAAGCCACCAACCATCCAACATGAAGAAAAACATCGAGCGCATTTCGGTCAGCTAAAATTTGAACGGAGATTAGGCCTCTTTTGCGAGTCACACTCGTGTTTCTGATTTATCGTACGTCCAACCCTTAAATTCTCGTAGGGAACGAACTGTTTGTCCTACAAGGCTCCGCGTGGTCTCAAAAAATTCTAAAAATTCTATACTATCTTGAATTGATGGAAAAACAATACCTTTATATCACAATGTTTTTAGTTAGGATGTATTCAAAATTTCAAAATTAATTTTTCAACCCTTAGATACCTTATACCGTTTGTTGTACCTTTTGCGATACCTTCTACATTTTCCAACAATATTCAGAGATTGTGCCGGTTGACGTGTAGAGTCCCCTATGAGGGTTGGGCAAGGTATTTAGGTAGGGAGCGAACAGTTGATCCTACAGAGCTCCGGGTGGTATCAATCGATTCTAAAAATTCAATACTATTTCAATTCGGTGTTCAAAACGGTTCGAAAAAAACAAACAATTTATTTCGAAAGTTTTCGAACTAGGGCACTTTTGAAAATTACAACCCTTATTGTTCACCCCTTAGAAGTGACCTACATCAACCAAAAGCTTCGGGGCACAACTAGACCCCAAATGGAGCCTACATACCAAATTTCATCAAAATCGCTCAATGCTAAGCGGGGAAAGTGCCACGTACGGCGTACGTACGGCCAAATTTTGGTTTATTATTTTCAATAATGAACCTTTGGAATCGACCAAGAAAAAAAAAATTCAACATCCCCTCAAAATTTGATGGTTTACGTTTCAAGGTACGTAGAATCCAAAAATCGAATAAAAATTTGGCCGTCCGTCCGCCGTACGCGGCACTTTAGCCACTTAGCATTGACCGATTTTGATGAAATTTGGTATGTAGGCTCCATTTGGGGTCTAGTTGTGCCCCAAAGATTTTGGTTGATGTAGGTCACTTCTAAGGGTTCAAAAATGAATTTTGAAATTTTGAAAACGCCCTAACTCAAAAAATTTTGATATAAAGGTATTGTTTTTCCTTCAATTTAAGATTCTATAGAATTTTTAGAGACCACGCGGAGCCCTGTAGGACAAACCGTTCGCTCCCTACGAGAATTTAAGGGTTTTTATTGAAATACATATATATATATAAATCAAACACGAGTGTGAATCGCAAAAGAGGCCTAATCTCCGTTCAAATTAAAGCTGACCGAAATGCGATCGATGTTTTTCTTCATATTGTATGGTTGGTGGTTTTGTAGACGAGTGATCTGTAGAAAAATAATAATTTATTTAATAATATTTTATTTTATTTATTTAAATAATTATTTATTTAATAATTTGCAGCGTTTTTATTCGATTTTTGGATTCTACGTACCTTGAAACGTAAACCAACAAATTTTGAGGTGGTGTTAAAAAAAATTTTCTTGGTCGATTCCAAAGGTTCATTATTGAAATAATAAACCAAAAGCTGGATGGAAGATAAGAGGAAAAAAAAGAGGAATAGGATTGAAGGAGAGATCGGATAGCTGACTTGAGAGCAGAAGTAGAAGCAGCCTTTAGACAAAAAAAAAAGGGCTCTGCAGTAATACTGTAGCAAGTGGCCTGTACAAGAGTCCTAAGCAGAGGGTTTTAGCAGGTATGCCCAAGCGGGTGAGTTCAACGCTGTTTTGGTTGAACCCTTCGCCCTTGGGAACCCTTGGGGTTAACCCCAAGAAGTTTTGAAGAGTTCCCCCACCCCTACCAAAAAACAAGCAGAATCTGATCTATGCAGAAGGTAGTATCTGATACTACCTTCTGCATAGATCAGTGACCTGGATGTTCGCTACGCATCTTTAAAGGGAAAAACAATTCCTTATCCATCCATAAGTAAAACAATGTTGCCAATAAGGCGATAACTCATCAACTGATCACAGAACTGAGCAACTTTATCAGATAAGGTAGGTACAATATACATGTAAGTTCTAGGCAGAACAGCTCACCCTCTGAAACGTCAACATTTCTGATGGGCCTATTCCTAGGTACATATTCAGTATTCCTACATACTACGAATTCCTACTAAACTAACGAATTAAGTCCGTTTTCTTCCGTTATCCTTTTGATTCTTCCTGCGTCATCGGTCTTGAAATTGTCCTATTTCTGATTACTGAACGGCACAGCTTTCACATGAAGTCCTTCTCGTAGTTGTCCTTGTTCATTACATCAAATTGAATTTCTAACCGCATCTTTCTCTACAGATCAATATGTCGTTGGTCTAGAGCAAGCAAGAGTTTTAGGGTTAACTAAAAAAGGCGTTTTTGCACGAATCATCTCTTAATTCCTTCTACTTTCACTGAGCAAGACCGCTCCATCTAAAAATAAGTGGATCACTACTAGATTGCACGCAGGTTGGCGGGATATCTCAGAGTGGGGTTGGTGCAAGAGGGGGATAAGTCTGTTGATACGCGTTTGTCCTGAGGTGAAGTTAGTGAGGTAAGTTGTGATATGTAATATCACGGATGACCTTGAAGGATCGAGGGGACATGGTGAAGGGGGACAGATTTCTCTTCCTTAATGAGCCCTCAGAAAGTTAGGACGCCTCTCGCCGTCCGCCGCCTTCACCATCGCCCCTCCTGCCCCCCGGTGAGCGAATCTTTATTCAATTATACCCTCCTTATTCCCGTGAAACTGTATTGTTATTTATACTTACTCACCTACCCACGTCACAAAGTACAATATTGAGATGTTATGTGATACAGCAACAAAATGGCCTGTTACAGAGTGGATCGTTAGTGCAAAATTGAGCTATCATGTGATGGCGCTTGATTCATCTTCGAGAAACCTTAAATATTTCCTTGCAAGAGAGGAATAACTTGCATTTTTCCAATTATTGGTTCATCGGTAAATGATCTGGCTGTAAGGAGGGGTAAACCCCACTGGAATCTGATGACAGTGTTCTTTGAGATGATCCCCTTAAATTTTTAAGTTGATTGAATTACCTGAGAAGTGGGTATCATAAAAAGAAGAAAGCAGAAACTTTAAACGGCTCTCCTGAAAATTAGGGTTTTTTGAGATAACTCTCTATTGATCAAATTCGTATTGATTATGTTGTGTCGTAGGGATAACCCAACTTGCTACTCTAATAGGTCTTCTACATCCATATTTCAATAGGTTGTGTCATACATGTACTCCAATAGAAAGTTATTTGTTAAGTTGAATGTTGTTATGTGTTGTTAGGTTTTCAAAACCTAACAGCTGACTGGAAACTCGGCAGAGTGCTGAATTGAGGTTTGTTCGGCTAACGATTCCAAATGAAGACCCAAGGGGAAGAACGCACTAAGTCCAATTTGAAAATTTTTCCAGAATTAGAAAAACAAAGTTTTTTGCAATGAATTTCTTTCCTTTTCTTTTTTCCGCTTCTTTTTTTCACCGTTGATGCCTAGTGACTCAATTCATTTTCGCCAATTTCGTTGACGTACACTTTGAGCTTTCGTCCACATTTAACAGATGGCATCAAAATCTCAGTTTCGAAAAAAATTGGACTTAGTGCATTCTTCCCCTTGGGTCTTCAAATGGTTCGGGATGGTTCCCACCTCCTTAGGGGCGTTCGTTTAGGTCCAGAACTGGTTCGGAACTGTCAGTCCGCTGTTCATTTAGGCATCCGGAACCGTCCAGAACCAGTTCTACCAGTTCTGAGATTTTCTCGGGATCAACCGCACATGCGTACTAGATATGACGCTTATCAGATAGTCTTATTGCTTCGCTTATCATCAATTTTTGCTTCCGAGTCTACCAAAGTAGCGGAAGCTTTGTTTTTGTTTATCTTATCGTAGTCTCCTGTGGTCTGTCATCTTAGGGTTTTTGGTAATCCTTTCGACGATTCTCATGAAGTTTTGGAATCGGATGATAAATTAAAATGTTTGTTCATCTTCGTGACTGTCCAAAAAATAAGAACTTTTTAAAGAATATTATTATTACCTAATAAACCGTTGTGAAATAATTTGCGTTTGTTATTCCAACGGAACAAAGGCCCAGGAGGCTGAGCTTCGTGTTTTAGTATTTCAGTATTTTGGTTTTGACATTTTATAATTGGTGCTGTGGACATCGGAACAAGGTATAACAAAAAAAAGTTTTGGGAATTGTACCATCTCAAATTTTTCCCCGCTCAAAATGCCACTTTTTGGTTTATTATTTTCAATAATGAACCTTTGGAATCGACCAAGAAAAAAAAATTTTAACACCCCCTCAAAATTTGATGGTTTACGTTTCAAGGTACGTAGAATCCAAAAATCGAATAAAAATTTGGCCGTCCGTCCGCCGTACGCGGCACTTTTGCCACTTAGCATTGACCGATTTTGATGAAATTTGGTATGTAGGCTCCATTTGGGGTCTAGTTGTGCCCCGAAGCTTTTGGTTGATGTAGGTCACTTCTAAGGGTTCCAAAATCAATTTTGAAATTTTGAAAACGCCCTAACTCAAAAAATTGTGATATAAAGGTATTGTTTTCCCTTCAATTTAAGATTCTATAGAATTTTTAGAATTTTTTGAGACCACGCGGAGCTCTTTAGGACAAACCGTTCGCTCCCTACGAAAATTTAAGGGTTTATATTGAAATATATATATATATATATATATATATATATATATATATATATATATATATATATATATATATATATATATATATATATATATATATATATATAAATCAAAACACGAGTGTGAATCGTAAAAGAGGCCTAATCTCCGTTCAAATTAGAGCTGACCGAAATGCAATCGATGGTTGATGATTTTGATTTTTTTTAAATTTTTTTTCCCCCTCATATTGGATGGTTGGTGATTTTGTAGACGAGTGATCTATATAGAAAAATAATAAACCATTGTGTAATAATTTGCAGCGTTTTCACTTGGCATTTTCGACCTTGCGGCACGAAAATGTTCATAACTTCCTTATTTTCCTGGAAAATTCAATTTATTACACTTTTGGAAAGAGCGTAAAATTTCCGTAAAATTTTCGTTAAAAAACAAATCTGTAATCTAGGATAGTCTTCCTACCTCAAACTTCAAAATTAGTCAATTCTTTTTAGAAATTTTGGTGTTTTTTTTCAAGGGTTATTGGTGAACTTCTATCACTTTATGTCCCGAAATCAATCAGCAATATTTCAGCAATCGATTCAATGACTAATTTGTAACAACTTTTGCCTCTAAGAAAGCACAACTGAATGACTAAAAACTCCATTCAAAGAAACGAATCAGTTATAACTGAGATTATAAATCAAGGAATTTGATCAATTGAAATTTTGCGAATTACACTAGTATTCTGGTTCATCATTTTCAATAATGAACCTTTGGAATCGACCACTAAAAAAAAATGTTCAAACCCCCCACCCCCATAAAATTTTTTGGTTTACGTTTCAAGGTAGAATCCGAAAATCGAATAAAAATTTTGCCATCCGCCCTCCGTACGTGGCACTTACCTTAGTTCCCATGGACCTATTTTGATGACATTTGGTTTATGGACTCCATTTAGAGTCTATTTGTGCCTCGAAGCTTTTGGTTGATGAAAGTCACTTTTAAGGGGATAAAATTTCAAAACGCCCTAGTTCAAAAAATGTTAATGTAAAAGTATTGTTTTTTTATCAATTTAAAACAGTATTGTACTTTGGAATCGAATGAGACCACTCAGGGCTCTGTAGGACCAACCGTTTACTCCCTATAAGAACTTGGTCTTACAATAAATCAGAAACACGAATGTGAATAGCAAAAGAGGTCTAATCTCTGTTTAAATTTTAGCTGACCAAAATGCGATCGTTGTTCGTATCTTCCAAGTTGTACTCAGTTTTGCGTCCTTACCATGGCAACCACAACTAGGTATCTATTTCTCCGCATTGAGTGCGAAGCGTTTATTTATTCTAAATAACGTTGATTGTGAAGCCAAAATATGATTGGTAAGTAGTGGCAATGGTAAAGATGTGTTATTTGCAGGAAAGTGATCTATACAGAAAAATAATAAACCTCTGAGAGATAATTTGCAGTGGAGTTGATTTATTGTAAGCCCCTCATTATAGGAAGCGGAAGGTTTGTCCTTCAGAATTCTGGGTGGTCTCATTCGATTCTAAAAATTCAATGCTCTTTTTAATTGATGAAAAGAAAACTTTATATCGAGAATTTTCAAGGTAGCACTATTTGAAAAATACAACCCCAATGAGGAATTTCACCGATTTCTGTTTGCATTTTTCCTGAATAGTTAATGGTGTGGGATAGATGAAAATCGGGCTGATTTCGGAAAACAAGTCTCCTGTTATTTTTGGGAGACAGTCAAAATTTTTTATTTCAAAACTAACCGGGAAAACAGACGTGCAGCGGGAACGCTCGCTGATTGGGCTGTTCAGATCGCCGTCTCCTCCCAGTGTTGCCCATTGGGACGACGAAATCGTGTTTTCTAAGAGAAAAGTTATCAAACAAAAACAGAGGAAACCTAATTTTCCCCATCTCGATTTTTCTATTTTTTTCTTCAGTTCTTCGATTTCAAACTTTACTGTTTCATGAAATTTTGCATCTGGGGACTATAGATTTCTCGATCTCAGCGCTTCAAGCGGCCATAAATGAACTATTCCAGCATGACGTCATTTTCCCGGTTTTTTTAAACATTCGTATTTTTTACACTGTTTTGTTTATTCGTAGATTAGGAAGTTCGGGCTGAAAATTTGCCTTAGGGGGTTTTTAGAGGTGCTGAATCCGATTTTGGGGTCAAAAATAGGAAATTCCGACATGGTGAAATTCCTCATTGTTTATCCCTTAAAAGTGACTGAAACTAACAATAAGCTTCTAGACACAGCTAATAAACACAACAACAAATATTGAAAGGAATTGGAAAGCTGATGAAATTAAACATAAGTTCTTAAGTTCTTGAGAAGAAAACCGAGCAGGAAAAAGCAGCAAAATGTTCGATAAAATAGGTAGAAATTGAAATATTTTCAAGCTTGAGGTAGAAAGACCTACTTATTAAATAGATTTTCTGACCTTATCAAGAGCTCACCATAAGGGAAATTTAACACTCTTTCGAACTATATAATCAGATTTGAATTTGCATGGAAAATAAAGAAGTCGTGAACATTTTAGTGCCGCAAGGTCAAAAACACGAATGACTAATTTAAAAGTGTAAAAGGCGGGATTTTGAGGGGGTTCCGAACTAGTCCAAAAACTGTTCAGACAGCAAGAGTTGGGACTACAGTCCTGGATGCCTCTATCCCCTCCCCTTTTCCAGTTCTATTGGTTCTAGAGATGGGCAAAACGGTTACATTTGCGTATATTCTACTGTTACCGCTCTGTAGGTCGATTCTCTAACTCGTTATGGGATAATAGCGACAACGAAGTGTCGTTATGATAACAATAACGATTAATAGCGACGATCGCGATTCTGCAGACGCGAAATAGCGACAACTGTCGCTCAGTCGTCGCTATTTCGGCCAAAAAGTGTCGTTACCATCTCGACGGCTCGAAACCCCCCGGTATGGATTACGACAGCCGTCTTTATGAAAAAGTAGCTTAAAACGCTCTTTAATTCCTAACCTATTCGAAGTCATATTTCAGTTTCCGAGTTGCTCTGTTCATTTCCGTATTGTGGGTTATTAGTTTTGTTAATCAAATCATTTTGAGAATAAAATGTATACATTCGCACATAATTTCTGGTGAATATTTAAAAAATAATATCCGACCCTCATAATGAGCAGTTTATTCGCCGTTTTAATTTGTGTCTTACTTGATTTTTTTCTACAATTGTATTAAACAAAAATCGTAGTATTTATATTATTTCAAGCTGTTAATCCGTATAGAAATTCATGCACTCTGTTGATCATAGTAAAGGGAGTATTTTCAATGGAATTGAGTTTTTGACAAACTTTCAACAGCATTTTTTATAATATAAATGTTGATATTATCAACATTGAATGATGATAAAAATAATTATACTGTTAGGTACTTGTTTCCCGGAATCTGTAACAATAATGTATACCGCACACAATTAGGCAGTTAGCTATGGACTTCTCACTCAAAGTAGTTGATGGTACCAATAAGTATGAATGTGTGAGTTTGAATAAACGATAAATAACAAGACGATTCAAGACGATTCTTACCTTGTAGTAAGATGGACAGGCAGTTGATTATTCGAAGCATCGTGGACGGACGAAATTCATACCAATGTGACTGATGAATCCGATTTATGAAAAGTAATTCTTTCCATTTATCATTATTCCATGATACAAAAGCACGAATCACGAGAAAAACTCCGTTTTTACGCGTCATTCCTTTGTATATTCATCACGCCAAAAAATATGAATCCGACATTTTGCAAACTGCAGTGATCTTCTACCCGTGATAACAATTGGAAACTATTATCAATACGTCTTCCCATTGGCTAAAAATCACGCGTTGCTACCTTTCGCTCGCTCTAGACCGGAATATTGTCGGATCACATAGCGACGTCGTTATTTTGAAATGCAACGACCAAACTTCGCTATGCCCGATTAGAGAATTCCAATGTCGTTATCGACCTGTCGTTGCACGGGAGGGATACCGAATCCGACGCGATAACGTCAACCAAATAGCGAGTTACAGAATCGACCTGCTGGGTGGGTAATAGGTTCCAATAACCTGTTATTTAGAATAACAGGTTTGTTTTTTTGCTGGTTATCTCAGGGACCTTCTCAATAGCTCATTCCGACATACCATTCCAAGGTATCGTTTCTACTTTTCATTCCCAACCTACCTACGTTATTTTGCTTCCGAGTCTACCTTTGTTTTCACTTTTCAAGGACGAAAAAAAAGTTCTCCAAAATCAAAATTTTCACTCGCGTTTTGCGTTTTAGACCTTTCTGAACAATTTTGGTTCCGTGTCTGTGTGTCTGTCTGTCTGTCCGTCTGTCATGAATGGGGGGTGCGCCTTGATTTTTTCTTGATTTTCAATCGAAAGTAGACTACATCCTGAGAATTTTGGCACTAACCGCGATCTTCTAGCGTGAGTAGATCTGTTTCTATGATTTTTCAAAGTTTCGACCGTTTATGACGTCACGCGCCCCTCTCGCCTGGGCGGGCCCCCAGCCCACTGTGACGTCATAAACGGTCGAAACTTTTAAAATTCATAGGAAAAGATTTACTCACGCTAGAAGGTCGCGGTTGGTACCAAAATTCTTAGAATGAGGTCTACCTTAGATTAAAAATAACAATAAACAGTTTTTCCTACCCAGGCGCACACCCTATTCCTTGTAACGCGCATAACTGTACGAAGTTATTGTCCGATTTCGATGAAATTTTCAGAGATTGTGCGGGTTGGTGTGTAGACGGTCCCCTATGAAAATCATCATCCTCGGACTGATAGAAGCGACTGCGCATGCGCAAACGTGAATTCCTTGTAACGGCCATAACTTCCACATTTTCCATCCGATTTCAATGAAATTTTCAGGGATGTTACAGATTAGTGATTAGATGGTCCCCTATGAAAATCATCACCTTCGGACTGATAGTAGCCGATGCGCATGCACGAACGTGAATTGCTTGTAACAGCCATAACTTCCACAATTTCTACCCGATTTCGATGATATTTTCAGGGATTACGCAGATTAGGTTGTAGATGGTCCCCAATGAAAATCAAGGCCTTAAAATTTACAGTAGCCTCTGCGCATGCGCAATCGTAAATTTCTTGTAACAGCCGTAACAGTTGCGTCTGAGGTGAGGATCTCAAAGCCATTCAATCAACCCCTTTGTAGATCAGTGAGCAAAGTACTGGACTTACACCCAGGAGTCCCAGGTTCGACTCCCAGTCTTGCTAAGAAATTTTTTGATTCCAATCACTACCGCACTTACATTTTTCGTCCGAATTTGATGAAATTTTCTAGGATTGTCCAGATTAGCGTGTAGATCGTCCCCTATGAGGGTAGTTAAAGGTACTTAGAGATTGGTGTTTTGAGATTAACTACTATGCATCGGATCATCTATACAATCGGGTTATGGATACGAGGAAGCTATGTGCCACACCCACTTTTTTTTATCATGTTATATTGTTATTCGATTCCAAAGTATCATTCCGTTGATTTTTAGTTTTCGTTTCTTACCCAAGTTGGGGTTTCTGTCAAGTTATTTCCGACATATTTTCATGTTAGTGTATTTCCACTCTTTTTCGATTAAAAAAAAACCCCAAGCTATTGTTCTGGCTCCACACATTTTGGAGCTTTACCTGAAACGTTATTTAATAACAGGGTTATTTTGGTAATAGGTTCTAAGCGGAATTATCGAAAACTGGAAATAAGTTATTTTTAAATGTTACGTTAAATACCACCCATAATTGGTTCTGGTTCGGTTCCGATCTGGTTCTGGACTGCCTCTTCGAACAAACCTAATCATAGTAGGCAGTTTGACCTGAGGAGCTCTATCATACCAATGGGACGAGTTTCTTCTCCCAGAAACTGGCATCTGTCAACTGAACTCGTGTTCATGTTGTCCTTAATCATATGCACCAACATAATTAGAAAAGAGTAAGCAAGCCATAAAACACTCGAGAAATAACAGCTATCATTAGACGTTGGATAGGTTTGATAACAAACTTACCAAGCTTAGTTTTCTCTTCTTCACAACCAGCTGTTGAAATCCGTCGTAAGTGTAAGGAATCTGTTGATTATTGTACGCAATGAACTTGATTATGTGCTTAATAACTACAGCACAAGCTCTCCGCGACAATGACTCGCCAAGTTCCAACTCAACAGAACCGCTCATGACAATTCTACAAGTGTAAAACGACAGTCAAATAAAGCAATTGGTCATTATATACTTTACTCATTAGTCACTGTTTAGGATCTTAGCAGTATAGGATTCGTAGCACTTCAGGACTAAAGGAGTTCATTGAGATTGTAGATTGTCCTACACGCACGTAACTTGTAATGTAAATGCACAGAGTACTGGAGACAAGTGTGTAAATGTAACAGGTTGGCGGGCTCGTTTCATTATTCCTCTCCTTCTTTTTCATTGTTCTGGCAGTTGGCACATATACCATGGATACTTTGCATCTTCAAAATCCTTTACTCGTATAATATCCACAACTGGCACTTTGAGCATGGATGTTTCACGGTCCACCACCATGGAAGTATCGTGGTAGTAAGATTATTTCTTCCATGGTGATAATCTAATGCCTTATGTTGTGATCAGCTACCTCTTCGCATATCTGTCCATTCGTTTCCTTAGCTCAAGTGGTAGGAGCTCCGATTCAGAATCAGAACGATAGGAGATCAATCTCCGGTCGCGGGGCGTTAATTTTTGATGATTCAACACTACTTATTTGAATAATAGTTATATAGCTTATTTATTAGATTAATGTTCTAATAATCATTTACCTAACATCCATCCAAGGTGTAATCTATGCTGATCACCCATTCTAATAATTAAACGTTTTCCAGTGTCTTTACTCCATGTTATTGACTACTAAAATAATGTGTATTCTATTCTGGGAAAGCTTTCTAGTGTCTCAAAATCATGAAAATGTGAATTAATGTAATTAGTTTTAAATTAAATTGAATTAATTCAGTTGAAACTCCCACTGGTAAACGATTCTGAAAAACATACTTCCACGCAATTGTAGAAAGTGGAAGAAGAAGGTTTATTCTTTGTTATACTTTGCCCCTCAAAATTAAACCTTGTTCATTTAAGATAGGATGACTTCAGATTGTGATAAGAGCCCTGAGTTAAGTCACTTCTCGGCTTCAGCCAGTTGAATTTTTGTTCAGTGTTTGGGTTGTAAGTTTTAACCAAAATCAATTTCGAATCTATTTGGTGCTTCCTCACGTCCCTTCTTAGTGAAAGATGACGATCATCGAAGGTCTCGATGATGGAATTCTCATATTTTTGTGTATATTTTTGGGAAATGTGTTTTGTGTACTGTACTTCGCTACAGCTTACCTTGTTCGGGCTTACAGGTGAGTGACGCTTTCTTGAGCATTTCTACGTGAATATCAGATATACACAGGCAACTTGATTTTGCTGTCACGTAACGCACTTATTAGTTGCTCAGTCGATTACTAGTTTTAGTAATAATGAGCCACTCAATATGTTTCAGGCCTATCGGTGTAGCACCCGAAGCAGAAGGTGAGTAGAATACGATACATTACTTTTTACGGTCGGAGGGATCTTTATCTGGCTGGTATACACTTCCTCGGATGATTTTGTTGCTCTACTTAGGAGTGTAGCTCCTTCAAATGTCAGTTACTTAATTCTTAGTTCTCAAGGTTGGTTCTAAGATGTACACACTCTCAACTTCCGTCGGTGGGCTTTTACCTCAACTTCTTCGGTTTGGTTAGCCCCAAGTATTCCTCTCGAGCTCCCAACGTGTCTCGGCGGTCTACGTATAGTAGAGGTTTTCATGATTTTTTTTAAACGTTATTTGCTGGTAATTTATTTATGATCTGAGGGCGGAGTGGATCTTGAAGTCGAGCCGATTTTCGAAGTCGTTGAACGAGTATTGTATCATGGAGTTCCTTGGCTTCTCTCGTCATTCAGTCTCGAAGGAGTGAATTTATGAATGTTTGTGTAATTTTTTCGAATTATAGGGTTACTCATGGGTGTGATTCGATCGTCGAATCGTCGTAAACTCGAGGGTCTCATGAGGCTCTCACATTTTCCCCCGTCGAATCGTCGAAAATCGAATTGTGCGTAGCGCTCCTTGCGGCATCAAACGATAACCAAGTCAGTGTCAATAGAACTGCATGTTCATTAATTTCCTTTTAGTTGAAAAATGAAAAACCTCTAGAGGTTCCTAATGACATCCTTTAACAAAGTTCCTAGTACATAAACGAAAAAATCTACGGCTAGAATTAAAAAAGGATCATGCTTCAGACTTCTGAATAGGTACCTACCTACCAATGAGGAGTCGTGTCTTAAAGAAAACCTCTTGCTACTTACATCACTCAATTTTGAACGCATTTTGGTCCTTAGCTCATGGCTGAAACATGTTCGATGCTAGTAAGGAGAGTGTGCTATGCCCGCTTTAATGCCAGTAAGCAACATTTTTCCACTTCTCCAGCAGACCGTCAGATGGTTGCGTTATTCCCTAGCTGCTTGGGTGGCTCAGCTCCACTCATTTAATCGAGAAAAAAACCCACTTCGAACAGAATAAAAACTGAATAATTTAACGGAAAAACGGAATAAAAAACAAAAAAGGTTTTGTTAAAAGAAAAACTCAACTCAGGGGAGTAGGACGTTGCTTTTTTTTCTTAGTTTTCGTTTTGAGCATTCTCTGCATCAAAAGTACTTGATTGAGTTAATAGGGATTTTGGTTGAGTTAATAGGGTGCCACCCCAAAGGTTCAGGATGATCGCAAGGCGGAATCAAAAAGTTTAAAAAAAAACTACTTCAGCTACATTGAAGCTCTAAGTGGACTCATATACATGAACACTACTGTTTAAAAACTTGATATATACCTAATAAAAAGAAATAATGGAAACTGTAATTGTACACTTTTTGACGGTACCAACTCTTAAACACGACTGAAGGAGGGTCGAAGTCATGCAATTCACAACCGATGTACTGTAACAGAGAATAGACCGCTCCAACCACCATGTGTGGACGTCAGCATCGAGATTATCAATAAAATTCAACATTTGCCAAATTGGACCTAACATTTTTCAACATGTCTTTCAGAGCCTCAAGTTCCACCGAGGCCGCACAACCCCGGAATGTGCCCCATATGCCGTGGAGAACCTCAATTTCCTGTGGAGACGAACTGTGCCCACCTTTTCTGCGGTAAATATGATTCTCTGTATTTTTTCTAGATTTTGCTCATCTGATCCTTTTTTCACACATCTTGCCGCTACTCTTTGAAAGAAGTGTAAACGGTGATTTGTGGGGATTCGCATCTCGCCACCGAAGGACGAGCAGCCGTTGCTGCAATCTAGCGGCATTTGTGAAAAGTACGCTGTGCCTCGTTTTTACCGCTCATTCCAACATTATTGACGGTTCTACTTCCCTGCCTTATTAAATTGTAAGGAGAAAAAAATTGTTATTGAATTTTTGTATTTTGGAGTGACGAATCAAGCAGAATGAATTATTATCGTGAAGAATACCGCCTGTGAAACTTTTTACGGACGTATTGCTCGGAAAATTTCGCTCAGAACGGTTGCAATTTTTTGATTCGCAGCTCAGATCTTGGGTAAATTTTTACTGTAAAAGTACAAAAAAAAAAAACCAAAAACAGCCGGATATGGATAAAAATAGGAATTTCTCATTCTCGTGAAAATTCCAAGTCCAGGAATATTGTTTGTCCATTTAAAAAAGTTGAGATTAACATCAGAGAGCTTTGGAGCCAGCGAGCATTAGTGAACAAAACAGACAGAAGAAACAGGTAGACGAGAGAAGGTAAACAGAGAGAAAATCAGAGGACAAGCTAGATCAGTTCAGAAGAAAAAGTTGGAAAACGCGGAACAGATTTTCACCTTCCACAATTACAGTCACCTACACATAAACAACAACACAAACAGCGTGAAAAAAGTGGGTTACTTTTCAAACAGCTGACCTTTCTGCCCGCACGTTCATCATTCATTAATTAATTTTCTTGATTCACACGTACATAGGCCTAGAAACATACCTAAATGAGGAATTTCACCGAATTCTGTTTGCATTTTTCCTGAATAGTTAATGGTGTGGGATAGATGAAAATCGGGTTGATTTCGGAAAATAAGTCTCTCGTTATTTTTGGGAGGCAATCAAAATTTATGATTTCAAAAATAACTGGGAAAACAGACATGAAGCGGGAACGCTCGCTGATTGGGCTGTTCGGATCGCCGTCTCCTCCCAGTGTTGCCCATTGGGGCGACAAAATCGTGTTTTCTAAGAGAAAAGTTATCAAACAAAAACAGGGGAAACCTAATTTTCCCCATCTTGCTTTATCTATTTTTTTCTTCAGTTTTTCGATTTCGAACTTTACTGGTTTTGCGAAATGTTGCATCTGGGGACTATAGATTTCTAGATCTCAGCGCTTCAAGCGGCCGTAAATGAACTATTCCAGAATGTCTTCCTCCCGGTTTTTTTAAACGTTCATATTTTCTACACTTTTGTTTATTCGTAAATCAGGAAGTACGGGCTGAAAGTTTGCCTTAGGGGGTTTTTCGAGGTGCTGAATCCGATTTTCGGGTCAAAAATAGGAAATTCCTCATTATCTATCAAATTTTGAAGGGGTATCAAATTTGTTTTTTCCTGGATTTCAAAGGTCCATCGAAATGTACATACCTTGTACTTATAATGGAATCGTGGAGGTTTGAAATTTGTGCAAATCGAATAATTACGGCCGTCTAGTGCGAAATTTTCCTAACAATTCGTTCGTAAGAAGTTCTAGAGGCGGTATTCTCGCCTATAATAATTCATTCTGCTTGATTCGTCACTCCAAAACACAAAAATTCAATAACAAGTTTCTTCTCCTCACAATTTAATGAGGCAGGCAAGGAGGACCGTCAAATTTGGAAATAAGCGGTAAAAACGAGGTACAGCCTAGTTTTCACAAATGCTGCTCGTCCTTCGGCAGCGAGACGCAAGTATTTGTGAGGTGTTACTCTGGATGGATTTTATCTGCCTGGTTTGGTCAGAGAAAAAATTTCCCTTGGCACCAGTCAAGGAGTATTAGATATCAAACTGAGAACTCAATGTACTAATCAGTGTCTGAATATCATGGTGGAATAAAATGCGGATGATTTATGGTTGTAGGTTAGGGATAGGGTTATCGTAATCGATTTTAACCAACCAAAAGTCGACTACTTTAGTCAATTGTTCCCGCCAAAACTTGTTTGAACAGGTAAAATAATATGCTCGGGAAATGGAAATCATGGAAGTAATGGCATCACGACTATCTAAATATTCTGCTGTCCTTGTTATCTACACGAGAAAAGTGTGCGTTTGGGACTCAGGAAATAAAATATGCTCCCAAAACCCTGATTTTCACTCTGCCGACTTAGCTGAAACTTGTCGAGGATTTACCTGTTATGGATAAGAGAAACCTGTGTGCTACGCTCAATCATTATTCTACAACCCGAATAAACGCGAAAGTCTATATTTCTCTGGTAGTGAGGAACATGAGGAGTTTTAGAAGGAACTTACGCGTTGATTTTTATTCTGAACAGGTATGAAGATATCATTGGATGCAATAAGTGATTTAGTTCTTTTTTAATTTGAAAGTACGTATTAATGTACAACTGAAAATGTAATGGGGAAAAGTGCTGATCTAGTTAAATTAGCATATTTCAAGTGATGTCTGTTGGTAGATATGTACCTCTAACCCTTCCTATATTATTCTGTATTGTGACCGACATTGTGTCATTGTAGGCGATTGCCTGAGAATGCTGTGGATGCAGGTGGATAATCGTGGAAGCTTCAATTGTCCTATGTGCCGCACTGCTGTAAGTCTATTTATGGTTTGACGTTACTGAGAGAATTTTTCATCTTGACTGTTTACGAAACTGGTATCAAAGTTATTTTGCTAATTTCAAATATGTTTGGTACTTTTGAACTACATGGGTTCGTTTTTTCTCCCGAGTGTATGTCCTGGAGTAAGTAGAAGGAGGCGTAGGGGGCTCAAGATACCCATTCTGCGTCCGTTCAATTTGGACTCTCTTCTGTCAACTGGAGACATCGAGGTCTACAAGACCATTTTTGAGTTCATTACCCGGAACAATGTAAATATCCAAGTGAATAGTAGACCTACCATTGAGAGGAAACTTATTTAATTTCTAACAGTTTTGAAAACTATTATTGTATTCCTATTTTATTTAATTATGAGTGAAAAGCAACTTCTTGTATTGTATTGGGCTGAATGTATGTCATTATACGATGCCAATAATAAAAAAAAGAAGTATACCCCAATTAATATACATGTTACGAGGGTGACACAGCAAACCATACTGGTCAGTTACTTGTATTTCGGGGAAAATTATTCGATTAAGGGGATAAATAGTAATCTCAAGCCAATTTCCCACCATTTCCTCAGAAAACTCTTTAAGGAAATCGAGGAAATTCACAGGATTGTTTTAAAATACAGGACAATTCCAATTCTCTAAAAATTATCTTTGGGGTCTAAATCTGAGTTAAAACATACAGAAATAGCCATTTTGGGTTACATGGGATGAGGATAGTATTGTAAAGCCTCTCTCCTGATATTATTAATATTTATAGCTTTCTTGTAGGTTTCTCTGTTGTTCGATGTCTCAACCATTGATGAAAATATCTCAGAAGACGATGCAATTTTGCATGAAGAAATCGTGGCATTTGTTCGCCTCTACAACTACAAGCAGAACATGAATGGGGCGTTGGCAGTGAGTACACCAACATTTACCAGATTTTATGAATCAGAACTATTTGGATGGAGTGATTTAATGGCTTGTTCGCTTCGAATGTGAGATAAATGTTTATATTGAAGTGTCAGAAATCGGATGGTAAAAAGTTTCAGTCAGGATATTATATTCATCGGGGTTTTTTGTATTCACAGTACAAGGGACTACAATACCACACAGTGGATGGCTTATGTTGCAGCCTTTTGGTGCCCAAAAAGTCGTTGTTCTGTTGTTAGGATTATCAGCACCGGTGTGATAAACAGCAGATTAAACGGCTTTCATGAAACCTGTTGGTGTTCAGGTGTCTTCCAACGATGTAGTGGAAGTAGTGAAGGGACATTGTGTACCCAGCGGTGTTCTGTGATAGACGTCTGTTCGGCAATGCTGCTCTTGCAGGTGGTGGTGTCTCAGTGTTCTCAAGTGTCTGCAGGGTATGCTCGATATTTTTAGACATACTTTGAGGAGTAGGCAGTTTTCTTCTTTTTTTTAATTGAAAGATTATTAGACATGAATGGGGAATTTGCCTCAATTTTAGATTCTGGAATTTCAAGTCAAATCCTATTATAGGGCCCTAGAATAACGTTTAACACTAGGAATAACCAACGGAAAAAAATTACCGTAGGAGAAAATGACTAAACAAGTGAACCTCTGTTACAAAACACCGCGAAAATCGAGGAATATTGTTGACGTCATACGAAAAAAAAAAAAAAACGACGCGAAAACAACGACAACAGACAGAGTTCTAGCACCGCCACACAAAACGATCCAGTGAAATGGCTACTCGAATAATGTGATTCAAATCTTGAAACTAAATAAGAGAAGATGAAGAATAATAATGCTTGATAAACTAGTAGATAGATTCGTATTGTAAAAAAGTGAGTAATATTGTTTCTTTTGGTCACTTTCTGTGTCTGGGTTCTTCCTGCCAGTTCGTGGGGCACTCTTGTGCGCACTACTCGGAAGGTAAAAGTTCGCGTATGTTCCGCTTCTGTGGTAAGCGCCACAGAACCTCCTTTGAAGTCAGATTGGTAGAATATCCGTCACGTTTCAAACATGGCTGCCTCTTACACATTGCCACCACATTTAAAATTTCCATCTTCCTTAAATTCTCTAAATTTTTTGGATGCGTTTTCGAGCAGCTCACTATGGTTTTTTTCCATAAAAATAAACCCTCATTCGAAAAAAAAAAGAAAAAAAGTGAGGCAAATTCCCCATTTGAATTTTAGGATCTTTTTCTTCATGTGCCATACCCAGACTAACCATTGGCAATCACCACCCCCATCAAAACTAGTTGATGATTTTGGTGAAACTGGCCCTGTGTAACACTACATGGAGCTATATAAGTCCACTGTTACCTTTCCAAATTAAATAGATAAATGCGTGGTGGTGGGTGGAAAGACTCTCCCTTACTTTCAGACCTCATTAGAGAAGATATCTATACAATCGTGTGCTAAAACTGATTTCTTCATAAAAGCTTATAAATTTACAAATCTTTCGAGTTTTTTTTGATTTTCCTCAAGTCAGGGAATTTGAGATAATGTGATACCAGATTATAATGAAGCAGTATCACAAGTACCCCTGTTGAACAGATGTGTGGAACTACAACTTATTTCCTCATCATATTGGCGAAAATAATAAGGCTCTGAAGGTGCTGAGAGAGGAGACCAAATATGCCCTACGTATTCGTGGAAATTGGTGGATTAGATCATTCTGAAGCATGTCGATAGTCAATTACATCACGAGGGAAACTCCTGTAAGGAATCTACATATCACATAAATTTATGATTATCATTGAAGTGGACGCACTCACGTCAGTTTTACATAGAGACCAAAATTACCTGGACACAAGCAGATTTTCTTAATCAGACACCTCTCTAGTGATAAGTACCTTTTTGGGAAGCTCTCTCATCGATTTTTCTTGTAAAAGAATTGAAAAAATCATCAAAAAACACCCAAGTTTTCTTCAAAGGAAAGATTCTCTAAAAACATATATAGAGTTACTTAAGACTGCTGTTATTACTTATACTTTCTGTGGCTCCCTAAGAATATTAATTATCTAGTTACTAATAGAATCACGCTAGGAAGACTCTTGAGTGACCTATTACCTTCTCTACCATCGGAATAATAATATATCTCTAAGGCTTTTGACAGGCATCCTCACAGAACGATTCTTGATGTGCTCTCATCGTTGGGGGTCTTTGGGTCCCTTCATGCATGGATTGATACTACCTCAATGAAATACAGCTTTCTGTGCGCATTAAAGGCGTCGTCTCTCGTCCATTCCCAGCAACTTCTGGGGTACCTCAAGGCTCGGACTTGGGTCCCTTCTTTTCAATCTGATCATCAATGGGGTCAGTTCTGTACTTCAGGGTGCCGATTTCATTATCTACCCATCTAACTGCCTTCTCCTGCAGCAGTACATTCAGCCAGCCCCCCTCAGCCAGCCCCAAAGCCCTCAGCTGGCCCTTCGTCAGTGGTGTCACCCCAATGGCCTGACCCATAAACCATCCAAATGTCCACTCCCCTCTTTCTACCGTGCTCATTCACCAGTTCTTCACACCTATATGATTAATGGAGCTATGCTGCCTCGCAAGACTAACATCGTGTACCTGGGAATTAATCTGAACTATCAGCTCTCATTTACTGACCATATTGCTCAGATGGCAGCTCGAGGATTGCTCATGCACACACTTGGGTTCCTGAAGCGTAATATGAGAGAATTTTCTAATGCCCCAGTATTCAGGGCTCTTGTTTAGCCGATCCTTGTGTATGGATCTATCATCTAGAGCCCTCTTCGAATGCCACATCATGCAGTTTGAGCGGGTCTTCAGAGCATTCCTCTGCTAATAAAAACGTTGCTAAAAAACGAGTTGAGTAGAACGTTGTCTATTTCCACGAAAATAATGAGTTACAAGTTAAATCAATTTCGACGGTTAGGTCATCATCAGTAACAAACAATAACTGAAGGTGCATCACAAAGAGCATAGCTTATATAGTCACAAGTGAAAGGGAGCTTGAATCCCATTGGTCGACCAATTGGTTTCTCGACCAATGGGATTCAAGCTCCCTTTCACTTGTGACTATATAAGCTATGCTCTTTGTGATGTACCTTCAGTTATTGTTTGTTACTGATGATGACCTAACCGTCGAAATCGATTTAACTTGTATCTGATTATTTTCGTGGAAACAGACAACGTTCTACTCAACTCCGTTTTTATTAAAATGGTTTTCCACAATCTCATCGCGAGTGATTTTATTCGTATTCCTTTGCTACCTGGATTTCAAGCTTGACATTCCCCGCGATCAAGTAATTTATGCTGAGCTCTCAAGCCGCTTCAACCTTCTGTCTCTTTGGGACCTTCTGTGCGGATGTTGCCTATCTTCATGGCCCACATTGGATTCCACGTTCCTCACCATGGCGTTTTCTCCATTGCCATCCCCTTTTCCTCCACTAATTACCTACTTCATCGTCCCTTTTGTCAAATTCCTCGGGAGGTTAACCTTCTCCCCACTTCCCCTCCCTTCATAGACATTTTCTCCTCATCACTTTCCTCCATCAGAACTCAACTCATTGATCACCTTCACTCATTGCAGGGTGTCCAGAGACCGAGAAAACATGGAATACTCGGGGAATGGGGTAGTTGCATGATATTTTTTTGTATTTTTTCTGTGTAGAGAATCTCTATTGAAGTACGAATCTGCAAATAAAACTCCCAGAAACGCTTCCTAAAAATTTAGAGATTTTTTCAAAGAACGGGATTCTCAGATTCAGGTGGGAAAACCTACACACGGCTTGGACGCTGTGGGGTGGGGGCTACGTCACGGGTGTGAAGGGGGCCAAGAGACCCCTACACCACTGTTACCCTGACGCAAGGTTATCGACCTGGGGTACTGTGCCGGAGGGATCCTTTGCCCGGGGGGTCCTTTGATTGCAACCCTCTGTTTGTTTACGTTCGTTTGAGGTGCTATCATACTGAATTTTGCTGGCAGCGCAATCGAAACATGTTGCATCTAAGATTTTGTTTCCTTCTGGCATTCCCTCTACTGTAACTGAAACCTTATATGGTTGTGAAGAAACGCGGTGTTCTGGTGATACTCGAGCCACAACCTCGCAAATTTGCTAGCTTCTTCCAAGTTGGACATAACCAACATCCTTTTATTTAACAATTTACAAACACTCATTGGTACTACGTTGTACAGGATAATGACACTACGATGAAACTTCCAATAAATGAGCTACTGCAAACATTTTGATGAAGAAGTACTACACTCAAGAAAACAACTGATCTTTTACTTTCTACAAAAGTGTCAACTTACCTTCATTCTTGGCTCCTCTTATTTCGGCGCTGACGAACTTTTTATTGACGTAAAAATCGTGCTACATGCCAATATACGAATACGGAATATTTTCCAGGAAAGCCACCTCGAAACTAATCGATGGCTCTCCTTTTTGGCATATAGACATTTTATTTCAATACTTTGGCACATAAACGAAAAAAGTTACGGTTGGTTTTCTGATGATTTCTACTTACAACCAAGTCGTTCCTACCTAACTTCATCTTCGTCATTCGTGTTCGTAGTAAAATCGTTCACCATTCGTTGGAAAGCCCTAAATATTTGCATAAATTATATGCTGCCAAAACCGCTGTACTTACGGAAGAAACTGAGATATACCTACCCCTGAGTTAAAAGAACTGTCAACAACATTCGAAAGCAGATTATCGGGTAGGTAGCGGGAAAAAATGAAGACATGTGTTGCGGACTCATGCCAGCGTTTATTAAAAGCTTCTTGAAACTTTACAGAGAACATTATCTTTTCCAAACCAATCAACTAATAAATTATGGTAGGTAAATACCGGTATAAACTATGGTACGAACTCAGACCGCACTCTACTCAGACCGCACCACCAGAAATGTGTCCACTGATAACGTGATAACATGACCGTAAAAGTAACGCGAGGTTTTAACAACAAGAAAAATAACCAAAATATGCTTCAAAACTTTCAATTTAAACGATTAATTCAAACATGTAAAGCTTGAAAAATATATTTCAAAGTTTTTTTAACCATCACCATTATTTTGCAACTATTTTTCAATGTTTCTGACTCGAATTGTCCTCGATGGCAGTGATCTCAACGCACTCTATTGTGAGATTCTCGTTTAGGGATGACGTAAGAGGAGTGGCCCGCCAACACTAAAAAGCACGGTACTTCTTTATTGAAATACGGCTAAACTAAATGGAATTTCTAACTGAAAACAGGTACAGATACGTTTTTAAGTGCGCTAAATTCGAATCTGAAGTCAAAAACACGAAATTCCGTCCCATGCAACTACCCCATTTCATTTTTCTCCCGAAAAAACCTGGAAAAAGCCTTAGCGCCGAACATTTTTGTGGGAAGTTCCGCCAGTCTGAGAGAGAAAAGTTTAAGTACGATATAAGTAGTATTTTTCAATTATATGTAGATGTTCCAAGTATAATAAATTTTCTCAACTATAATATTTCAAATATAGATTTCTATTTAAATTATTATTATTTTTTTTTTATATTTTTGTTATTAAAATTTATAATGTTGCAATAGCTTAATTTTTTTCTCAAAAATTTGCTAAAAGTGTTCATAAGGGACCTATGTTTCTCCGCACCGCGTACCTATGTTTGCCCCTCAACTTACTCGTCTGATTCTGGTTACCTCATTCATTTTCATAATGAGATTTTGCTTCCGAGTCTACCAAGGTAGGAAAGCCTTGTTTTCACGTTCCAAAGTTGAAAAACAAACACTCAGCCCTTCGGGCCCTGGACCCCGGGATGCTTACTGCTTAGAGACTTTGGCTAAAATTCAGGAAACATGGAAAATGCTTTAGCCGTGTTTTATTTGTTTGCTGTTTTCTTTAACTATGAAGTTGTTGTCTACTGTTTTCATTTAGCTCTTTATGGGCCTGCTTTTCAACTTGCCGATTTTCCGCACGCCTTAATTCAGAATGCATTTCGTAAATACGTTGCCAACGAACTACCTAAATAACATCTTCCTTCGCGATAAAATTCCGCTAAATCTATGATGGCTCTTACCGCGAATGTTATTTACATTTCTTTCAGCTCAGTGTATATCTCAGTTTCTTCCATAGTTACATCGGTTTTGGCAGCATTTAATTTATGCATAAATTTAGGGCTTTCCAACTGTTGTAGGTTGATCCGATCCGGAACAATAGTTCCTGAATTGGGCGCCTAGGCGCTAGAGATAGGCTCTCCCCTCTTTAGTTTATAGAACTGAGTCATTAATAAGTTCGCCATCTTGTCCACTTCGCATATTGTTACTCGATAATCTAGCAGTGTCTTAATAAACCTACTTTGAATCCAAGTGCATCGTAATTAATTATTGCTTCACCTCTCGAACTTTTACACCAACGATTGGTGAACGATTTTTCTACGAACACGAAGATAAAGATCCAAAGCAACGACTTGGTTGTAAGTGGAAATCATTGCAAAATTTCGTGACACATCGCCGTCTCCAAACTTGACTCTTTTTGCAAGTTTACTCAAGACTAAAGCATGTTCGATGCTTTAGAAAAAATGTTCTCGAAAATCAAAATTTCCACTCGCGTTTTACGTTTCAGGCCTTCTTGCGCAATTTTGGTTTAGTATTTCTCTGTCTGTCTGTCTGTCATTATCTGAAATTCTTGTAGCGGGCAAACTATACGAAGTTATTGTCCGATTTCGATTAAATTTTCACTGATTGTGCGGGTTGGGGTGTAGATGGTTCCCTATGAAAATCATCGCTCCTGAATAGACAGTAACCACTAGGCATGCGCTATTGTAAAATCCATGTAACAGTCACAATTTCTACATTTTTATCCGAATTTGATTAAATTTTCAGGAATTGTGTAGTTTGGCGTGTCGATGGTCGATGGGCCTATGAAAATCATCGTCCGAGAATTGACAGAGCCTTTGCGCATCTATAGACGTAAAAACAACAACCATAACTTCTACATCTACATTAACCACCAGATTTCGAAAATGTTTTCAAGAATTGTGCGGGTTGATGTGGAATTGGTTCCTTAAGAGGGTAGTGCAAGGGATATCGTATCATCTTTCTAGTCAATCGGTTTATTGATACGAGGAAGCTATGTGCCACACCCACTTGTCCGCCTTTTTTAGTGCTTTTTAATTTCAAAATGTCCTTGAAAACCTGAATTTTGAGACATTTTGATCACATTTATTTATATTTTAGTTTATTTATAACCCTGAAAAAAGACGAAAATTGACCCTGGAAAACTCAGGGAAGACCCAGGCTGTTAAGTGCTCCCTAAAAATCAGTGCAGTTCGTGAATTTTGCATTAGGTGCAGTAGTGGTCCAATCAACTCGTCATTTATGGAGTTTGCTAAACTTCTCCTGTAGATCAAGTCAATCCGTTTCCTTGGCTGGGTTGAAAGGGATGCTAATCTTTTGTCTTGACACTTGAAAAAGTTATACTCGTTATGTACATACTTGTATAACTACCTAATCAGTATCCTCTGCTGTTTGGAACAAATCTCAATCGTAGACAATCACATGATGACTGTCTTAGTTGTATTTATGGTCATGAAGTTATCCTAAGAAGTGGAAAATAAGGGGTGGAATTATAATATTTAAATTCTATTTAAATAATAAATAAAAAATGATAATAATTTAGCTTGTATTTCATTGGCTCGGATGTATACTTGATTCATATTTTTCTTTTGTTATAGTTGTGGGACCGTATCATGTTACTACCTGTACTCCTCAGACACCTCTACACAGAGATGATGAATGGACAGCTCAATTCCTACCTAGTTTTCAGGATGGTCATGTCACTTTCTCTTTCACTCGTTTACCTAGTTTTACAAACAGACATGATACCTGAACGTTTCTTCGGCCTTCTTGGGCTTCTTGACGATCTTCTGTTTTTTGTATTTGCCATATTTTACATTGCTAATGTATACCGACACTTTGTAGGACGACAGGAAGTAGAGGAGACTTAGTCAATATAGTTCTTTCTTGTTTGGAAATCTTCGTTATAATGATGTTTATTTAATCTGTGTTTCTTTGGGGTAATCCCTGCATTTTACTGTTTGTTTACAGAATCATTCTATCAGCTCAAAGCGTGTTTTTATTATTGTCTAGCATTTTGATAAAAATGCTTATTTTGGGGCAAGTAGTGCGAACCATTACCAATTTTTACTGGTTCCAGTGTCCAATTAGACGTGATAGATGCCCAAGGTTCTATTATTGTGATTTGAAAATAGAAGGTTTCCATCTATTTTAACAAGTTGGTTTGAAAGAACGAGCGAGAGAGAGACATAGACTTCGTTAATTGTTGATAACTGCTTTAGTGTTAATTTATCAACAGAAATATATAATTTCTACATAAGAAGTGACTTAACTGAACGACTGAAATTTTAGATTTGAAAATATTGGTAGATTTTAATCTTCTTCATGATTGTTCATTACTATGTTATTTAAAATCTAACGTTGATATCTTAGCTTTTGGAAAGTGCATCTTCTTTTATGAGATGAGATTTTTCATGTTCTTTCGTTTTGATAAATTACCTTTCCAATACTTGTTACTTCAAGTACTATTTTGACCGGTTTATTAAACCGATGATGAGTTTGTATGATCAATCTATTTATATTTCTAATGTTACGGTGACAGCAATCACAAAGCCGTGAAATTCTAATTCTAAACCCCATCATTAGATAGGAACCACAACTTCGTACTTTTATGTAGAGCCGCCTACTCCTACCCTCTTGAACCGGTTTTGGCTTTAATTTGCCCAGTCGTGAAGTTTTGATGTTCAATTTTTAGCGAATTTTCAAAGAAAATTACGGACTATTGCAATGGACTCAAAATTTTTACCACGGACTTTTTTGAATTTTCTTAATTGAAATCCGTTCTGGAGTATTCTAAAACGATTCCTAAAGGATATGCGTATATGTATATGTGTCACTCTGGACAATAACTTGAGTAATTGTTTTGCAAACATTTCAAGTTTTTACGAAAATGTTCGTAATAACACGAAGAGACGAGTTCTTTAACCAGAAATTTTTGACAACCCTAAAGGGTCCATTAGAAAGAAAAAAACAACAAATGGGTCATTTCAAAATTTGGGGTTATTTTGTCCTCGAACTTTTCCATAAATTATTGTTGAAGTTTTTATGTTTTGACGTGATAACGTCTTATAAATTGGTTTACCGGGAGACACTTCAAGAAACTGCGTTACGCTCCGCTCACGGGGGGGGGGGGGGGGGGGGTGCAGCTCGGCGCTCCCTAAAGGCCGCCCGCCTTTAGGGAGCCGCCCGCCCCTCCCCTTCCCCAGCGGTCACAAAAGCGGGAGCGCCCCGCCCCCCTTCCCTGGCACTCACTCCCCCCCCCCCACCCATGGGAAATACCTACTACCTACGGGAAATACCTACTCTGTGCAACTTGACAAAGAATTTTATTTTATCCTTCTTTTAATGAATATTAACATTAAAATTATTTTACCACTCAAAGTCGTTGTCACGTAAAACTTTCGCCCGTATACCGACTTTACAGGCAACAACACAGGGTTTTTTTCTTCCGTAAACGTCCTTTGTTTTGGCCACTGAGGCAGATCCTGAAGTGGGCGCACACTTTATCAAGTACCTAGTTTCAAATTTATAGAATTTTGAATTTTTTTTCCATAATTTCGACTTTGTTGGGAGAGAGAAAACCAAGTGTGAGTTGAACTCATGAAACCTTTTTATTCCTTCAAAATACGAGAATCTTAGTTTAGGAGTCTCTTTTACTTATCGCAATCACAGTCCGAAGCTATAATCTAGGTACATCAGAATTATCAGATTCTTCAAGTCTTCCTATCAGTCTAATCTTTCGTAAAATGTGGGTTAATGAAAAGTCAGAATTATATGACCCAGCGGTGTAAATAGTTCAGGTAACTCTTAAAAATGTAAACGGCTTTGAAAAAAAAAAAAAAAAACTTCTCTCCCTGCAATTCCATCTCTCTTCCTACAAACCAGCCTCTTCCCAGAAGTTGTAGGTAGAGAGGTTGTAGGGAGAGAGATTTGTGAGGTTATCACTCTCTACTGGCCTAACCATTATTGATTCTGAACGTTAGAAAAAATACATAACACTATGGCATTCATAATTGTAATTTGAGTTTAATTAAACTTAGTTGAACACTTACCCTGATGAGTGAGGTGGTTGTAGGGAGAGAGAAAGTATTTACCTACTCTCAAAGCTTCAACACTTCACAACATAACCCTCACAACTGGGAGCTTGGAAATTCAGCAAACTTCAGTAGCTTCGGAAGCCATCTTGCAGCAGTGTTCACTTTTGTTTTTCATGACACAAAATAATCGTTTTCCAGGAGTGGGCAGGCATTTCAAAAAAATTGTAGGGAGAGAGAATAAAACCTTGTGACAGCATCAAAACATAGCAAAAACCCTTCCAATTCATGGAATTTTCGTTCGTTTCTAATTTATTCCTGAAGAGGAGAGTATCCTGGACCAATAACGTTTTTTACTTAAATTAAAATATGAATATAGAGTTCTCCAAAAAATTTTCAAAGTTCCCAACCTACCCTCTGTGACAGGTGTAGGGAGAGAGAATTGGGATCATTAATGATTTTTAATTATCTGAGTTAATTGATTAGTGAAATTCATTCTATGTGATCTTTGTAGACACCAACCTGCTGTATCTCCCTGAAAAAATTCTGAATTTCCAAGACAAATAGAGTGTTCACAAAAGCTGCGTGACAAGAAATAACCCCAAATTTTGAAATGACCCAAATAGGCTGAAAAACGTGTTTTTATGTTTTTATTAATGGATATTACCATCATAATCATTGAAATATATGGTATATTCGGATTCATCTAACATCTTCAAAACATAGCCTGTGCATACAGTATGTTGGCATGGTATACTGAAAATCGAAAAAAAAGCAACAACAATATAAGTGTGGGTACTTAATGAGTTCGAGGTGACGAGAAGAGTATTCTTTGAGGTTTAAAAAAATATTTAACCAGAGGTTGATTGTTTAAGTTTAACGATTCGTGCTATGTGCTACACCCACAAGGCCGACTACTCTGTCATATAGTTAATATTTCAATTTTCTTAACCATGAAGTTTCCTTTGAAAATTCGCTCATTACTTCATACTGCATGAATGGACTTTTTTAATTTAGTAAAAGTAGGAAGCTAATTGGAGTTGGTTTGTTTTAAACCAATAATTTCTTTGTATTGGTTCTGTGAACCTAGTCATTGTGGTGCATGTGAATATTTTGTGATAAAACGGTGCCTTGCTTGGTTTTTTTGGAACATCTTAAGATTTGCAAACTCGTACGTTTTTTTATTATATTAAGACGTTGATGAGCTTTTGAAAACGCGTACAGCAGTTGTTTCAGTAGGCAACTGATTATTTCATGGTGAAATGATGGCATGATCAGTATGGTAGGTAACATGACCGAGATCGTACAATCGTGAGTCTAACTCGTTGCATTTTTGTTTGGATACCTAGTTTACGTATTCACGGTGAAAATTACTGTAATTATTTGAGTATAATATTAAGCGGACTTCGTTGAATCCTGCGATAATGTGACCTTGACTGGACTAGTCAGTATAATATATCTACTAGGACCTACCAAATAATTTTGTCGTTATTTATTTTTCAATTTGACAATAAAAAAGGTGAAAATGATTTGTGAATAGATGTTCAGTTCTTCTTCCTACTTCTGTACATTTTTCGTCACAACTGAAATTAAATTTCAATTTTTTAAATTGGAATTGACCAGGCAACTGCAACTTAAAAACAATTGATGTGAAAAAATGCAAATTATTAGACAACGGTTTAGGATTTCTGTACAGATCACCCGTTTTCCATTAATAGTAGCTACTAGCTATAACATTGGTATCCGAGAGTTGTGGGTGTCTTCATTACGATATTTGGTTCTTGGTTGCTAAAGATGCACAGCTGACACATGAAACTCTATTCAAAGAAACGAACGAAGATCGTATTGGATCAGATGAAATATTAACGGAGACTCCAGATTTCCAGAGATTTGCCTCCAGTGAACAGTTTTTTGCAATTCACACTCGTGTTTCTAATTTATTATAATCCTCATAGGGAGCTAACTGTTGGTCCTATGGAGCTCTGGGTGGTTTCATTCGATTCTTAGCACTCAACACTTTTAAATATTAATGATAGAACGATACTCTTATATGAAAAGTTTTTGAGCTAGTTGAAAATTCCAACCCCTATTTTTCACCCCTTATAAGTTGACAATAAATTACCAAACTCTGAATAGATCACTCGCCTGCAAAGAACACAGCTTTGCCATTGTCAATAGCCAAACTACCAACCAACTGTAACTACTACCTACTTACTTCACAATCGAGTTAATTGGGAAGAAATGAATGCTTCACACTCTTTTCGAAGAAATAGGGAGTTGTAGGTACCTTTATTGGAAAATTTGATTACAGGTTGTTAAGGATGCACAGCTGAGTACAACTCGAAGAAACGAACAGCGATCGCATTTTGTTCAGCTAAACTTTGAACGGAGATTGGCCTCTTTTGCGATTCGTACTCTTGTTTCTGATAAGTCCAACCCTTAAGTTTTCAAAGGGAGTGAACGGTTGCTCTTACGGAGCTCTGGGTAGCGGTGGGTCATTCGATTCTAAAAATGTAATACTGTTTAAAAGCTATGAAAAAAACTATATATCGAAATTTTTTGAGCTTGGGAGTTTTCAAAATTTCAGCCCTTATTTTTCAACCCTTAGAAGTGACAAAAAAAGCTCAATCGCAAGCTTAGGGCACAACTAGACACGAATGGAGCCCGTACACCAAATTTCATCAAACTCGGTCCATGGGAACTTAGGAAAGTACCTCGGACAGTGTACGGCGGATTAACGGAACATTTTTTATTCGATTTTTGGATTCTACGTACCTTGGAACGTAAACCTACAAATTTTTAGGGTGGGGGGTTTATTTTTTAAACATAATTATTTAACATTAATTTTCTGCAAAGATCACCAGTCTGCGAAGAATACCTGGGGTGAGCGGGTCAGAAAAACTGTTTATTGTTATTTTTAATCTAAACTAGACCTCAATCTGAGAATGTTGACACCAACCGCCACCTTCTAGCGTGAGAAGAACTTTTTCTATGATTTTTCAAAGTTTCGAATGTCTATGACGTCACAGTGGGCTGGGGGGTCCGGCCTAGGCGAGAGGGGCGCGTGACGTCATAAACATTCGAAACTTGGAAAAATCATAGAGAAAGATCTACTCATCCAAAAAGAGAACGGCTGGTGTCAAAATTCTGAAGATGAAGTCTACTTTCGATTAAAAATTAAAAAAAATCAGGCGCACGCCCCATATAACCATGGTTTCTAAATCTTGAACACTATCCTAATTGATGGAAAAACATCAGTAATTATTTATTTTACTAATTAAATAATTATTTACCCTCATAGGAAGCGAACCGTTGGTCCCACAGATGATGCCAAACAATTCTTACAAATCGTCGCAATTTTGAATAAATTTAAAAAAATATCTATACATTACGTTTTCAACCTAGAGCTTTCAACTAGACCCCAAACGGATCTAGTATCCCAAATTTCATGATACTTGGTCCATAGGAACAGGGCAAAGTGTGTACGGCGGACAGACGGAAAATTTAGTATTCCATTTTTGGATTCTACATACCTTGAAACGTAAACCATAAATTTATGAGAGGGGGGGGGGGGGGGTACATGTTTTTTCGATTCCGAATTCGAAAGGTTATTGAAAATAATAAAGCAAAAGGACCATTTTTTCTGGATTCGGATTCAGAGCGATCTGCGCAGATTTTTCCGTGGTCATGTTTTGTGATATCCTATTCCACCCCGGATCGATTGCGTAAGGACGTCGTACTGAGGGATGTCCTAAAAATGTTCTGAAGGAAATTTGTTGAAGAATCTATCTTCGAATTTTCACCATAAAAAGAAATATCTGGTAGGACTAATCCCCGTGATGCTTAGTTCGGTCCAATGGGCTATTTCTTCTAGCTTGGAAATTCGTGTGAGATACCTACTGCTTTTCACGAATCAACTCGCCTAGAGTCGCCGTTTTACCTCCCGGACCCATCGCTAGTATAAATCCCGAAACAGCCTCACACGTCACACCTAAGGACACAATAATTGTGTTTACTGGTCAGTTTATCTCAATTGCTGCTAATGTAGTCAGTGGATACTCAGTAGAGGAAGTAATAATTACTTCCTCTACTGAGTATCCACTGACTACATTAGCAGCAATTGAGATACTAAACTGACCAGTAAACCCTACCAATCGAGGCTAGAAATTGTTTTTGTAATGAGATTTGATCGAGAGACTTCTTCGCTAGTAAGGTAGTTCATGGAAATCACACTTTCAACATCACTGATAGTGAAATTCGAAAAACTGGGATCAGTCGTAGGTAACCAAGAGTTGAAATTCTTCAATAATAGTAGGTAAAATTCACTTTTGATGATCAACGCAATTTTATAAACTGCTCCAGTTTCTCCTCATTTGAAGAGCAGAAGAAACACACATTAGAAGAGTAGATAAATATGAAACTTTTTGTAATATGAAATTGTTTCTCAGTGAAAATCACCCGTCAACGAAGAACACGGAGGTGGAGGAGGGGGGTTGGGGCCTAGACTGGCAGGCAAACACGTGTTCTGGTAAATTCAACAATAAATGTCAACTATATTTGATCGTCTGAGCGGTATCATTCGTTTCTAGAAATTGAATATTATATTCTTGATCAGGTAATTAATTATCCTCATTAGGCGAATGGATGCTCCCTCATACCTCCGGGTGGTGTCATTGAATGCTAAACAACCGTATTAATTTAATATGAATGAAAAACAATACCTGTATATCCTAAGTTTTTGAGCTAGGGCACTTCAAAAATCCCCCCCCCCCCTTTTTTTATACCCCTTAGAAGTGACTGACAAGATTCGGGACACAACTACCTAGACCTTAAATGGAGCCGATAAATACCTAACGAAAACCATCAAATAAAATTTTAAAAATCATCAAATTTTGAGGGGGGTACTTTTTCTTCTTGCTTGATTCCAAAGATTCAATAATAATGAAAATAATTAACCAAAACCCTCGTTATGCTCACTTTGAGAGAATTCTCTTTCAAGTTCCCCTTAAAGATCATTCTGTAACGAATGATTTTCTAGTCCCATCTTTTATTGACGTAATTACTGCGACGCCATTTCCCATCTAACTGCCACTGGAACTCAGTGAACAGGAAATAGAAAGAGGATAGTTTCTACCAAATGACGAATATACAAATTTTAACAAAACTATATTTTGGTAGATATACAAAATTAAATCTATTACTTTAAAAAAATAAATATTTAAATTTAAATTTATCAACATTTCGATACATAAGAAAAGAACGCTGTTAAAAAATGACGTTTCAAAATTTTCCGAGTTTACAGCAAGAAAGTCTATCACCGTTAACCTAAAAAATAATATTGTACAGTCGCTTGCACATTTTTTACAGGTAGGCAGAATGATCACCTGAAACAGAAAGGAAACGACGGTAATATTGTCATTTAAATCAAGAACAATTAACATCTAGTCAAACTGTAGTAGCAGAAGCCACCAAAAGTCACAGAAGCTGGGACATTTCTTCAACAGTTATCCTATCCTAATAGAGAACTGTCCTTCGGGAAATAGGGTTTTTTCTCCTATCAATCAGCTCAAAATTCAAATTTAATTAATAGTACAGATTTCGAGCAAGACAGTTCCCGCGACTCACACATAACCGTGAAAAAGAAAGCCTGATGTGATTTGGTGGTAGCGACATGAGCGCCAGCCGAATATTTGAAGGATTGCACTCAAAAGCCAGACATGGTTTTACAATATCCATTGAAGCAGGTCACTCTTGAGAAGGACGATGCTCTGTGGATGTTATGTTCAATAATCTATTTTTCTTGTTCACACCATCGCTGCGTGATGATGTCTCTAATTTGGGATTAGTAAAAAACCATTTCAGGTTGGATTTTCGTCTGACTGCCATTCCTGGCTAATTTGGGATTATTGCACGATGAGATTGAATTTCGCATTTGGATAGTGATGGATAAAAAAAGGCATAACTTCAATTAGAATTCTGAGTAGATTAAAATTAGGAAAAATACTTTTCTAGGAGGATAATTCCCCATTGTTCGTAACTAAACAATAATCATAACTCTTTAATGATAAATTTGGTCAAACATTTCAGTTCTAGTACAAGTAGTAATGTAAGGGTTAATACCTAGATTACATTGCACATCTCAAGTTAACGTAACTCTCATAAATTGTATGTTTGTTATTCAAGAGCGGAGAGAAAGGTTGTACAGTACTATTGCTCAGCTTTTTTCCCCGACGTACTCCAATGCAGCTGGCAAAGTCTATAGCAGAATTTAGATTCAGCTTATCAAGTGTCAAATGATTTAGACAAATTTAAATCCCATAAACCAATATATCCCTGAAATATTTCTGTGTGTAAGAAAATATCGTAGAAAATACAATATCAAATGAGTTATTTCATTATTCACCATTGGGTGAATGAAAGTACGGGACAAACGGGCATACAAGGTTCTAAAGAGGGTGATAGCAGAGGTTTTAGTCGGAATGGGACCTAAGTCTACAGTTATTATTTTTAAATAAAAAATAATTGTGTTGAACAAAAGTCACGAGAAGAATGTATTTTCCTATTCAACAATAAATTGTACAGTAGGAATCACCTGTTGTTTAGGTGATTGATGGTGGGAAACTAAACTTGAATTTCTGTACCTAGGTAGGTAGTTGAATTGAAAACTTGGCTTCTTTATTTTTCACTCGCCAACACAAGGGAAATGTGAAGAAGAAAAATCACAAAGACTATTTAAAGATGCTTCGCCCCTCTCAGCCACCATTGTTCCTGAAAGTGCGAACACGTGAACGCCTTGCCTTCTTTTTGCTTCCGAGTCTACGAAGGTAGCGGAAGCTTTGTTTTCACTTTTCAGGGTTGAAAAATAAAGTTCTCCAAAATCAAAATGTTCACTCTCGTTTTGCGTTTTAGACCTTTCTAAACAATTTTGGTTTCGTTTCCGTCATGAAATCCTAGTACCTAACGGGCATAACTATACGAAGTTATTGTCTCACTTCGATGAAATTTTCAGGGATTGTGCGGATTGGCGAGTAGAGTCTCCCCTATGAAAATCATCATCCCCGGACTGATGGTAGCTGCTGCGCATGCGCAAACGTGAATCTCCTTGTAACATCCATAACTTCTACATTCTCCATCCGATTTCGAAGAAATGTTCATAGATTGACGTGTAGATTGATCCGGGTTGACGTGTAGGCAATTGATATTTTGAGATTAACTACTATGCATCGGATCATCTATACCAGCGGTTCCCAACTAAATTTTTCCAAGGACCCCTTCATCAATGACGAGGACCGCCACTATCTAAAGTTACCTAAACAGAACCAAAATATGTGAAAAAATAAATCAAACTAATGCTATAAAACTTAGGATTTATTCGTGAAAATACAGAGATTTTTCAAGGTTCAAGAGACGCCGACGAGTTGGGTTCAAGAGATACTAGCAAGTTCGGTTCGAGAGTCACTGACTTATTAACTTTAACATCGAAAGCATTTTCTCGTTCTTCGTCTGTATGCCTAGGCCGTTTTAACGATCCAAATTTTAACCAATGGTCCATAACGTACCGTAATTACAACGTAACGTAACGTTACGGAACGTAACGTACCGTAAAAACAAAGCTTTTCAATCACTAAAATGTTGCACAAAATCACACATGTAAACAACTCGATCAGGGATCGCACTAGCACTACCAAACTCCACTAGCACTAACTTGTCTCCAGTACTCTGTGAGCACTAGCAATAAATAGCTAACAATATAGCAATAACTTACATCTCTGAAATACATAAAGCCAAACTAGAGTGTGCTAGCGTTAGTTGTCATATGAAGCCAGACGCAGAAGTCAACGTTCAGAAGCTGCAAATATATATTTAATTTGTATATCCTAAGGACCCCTCAGCCATACCTCGCGGACCCCCGGGGGTCCGCGGACCACCAGTTGGGAACCGCTGATCTATACAATCAGGTTATGGATAGGAGGAAGCTATGTGCCACACCCACTTGGCTTTTTTTTGCATCTCTCTCGTAAACGTATATTTCTCACAATTAAAAAATTATCAGAAACCGCACCAAATTGACATAAGGGATAGTCAGTCATTCTAAGTATTTGGACCCATCTCGCAATCGAGTGTTAGCGAATTTTCAAGGAAAATGAAGCTATTGCAATGGCCTCAAAATTTTTAGAATCGACTTTTTCGAAAAATTTTCACACTGAAATCCATTTTGGAACATTCTGAAACGATCCCTGAAGTTTTTCCAAAAATCATATGTATATATATATATATGTGTCATTCCAGACGATAACTTGAGTAATTGTTTAAAAATTTTTTTTTAGTTTTTGCCAAAATGTTTGTAGCATCAAACCATAGGTCAAGTTCGTTAACCAGCAATTTTGGACAATCCAAAGTGGTCCAAAATTCAAAAAAACTCCCAAAAAATGGGTTTTCCCGTTTTTTGTGGTTTTTACATTGAAAATCATGGTAATATATGGTATATTCGGATTCAGCACAAAATTTCTGATATGAATGCATTTTTCAAAAATGAAAATTGTCCAAAATTAAGAAAAGTTTGTAGCTATATATATATATAATGAATACGTGCGTATATTTGTTGTACCCAGAAATGCAGTAGCCGTGTGGGTACTCTATGAGTTCGTAGAGACGAGTAGAACATGAATATGGACTCCTAACATCTTCAAAGCATACCCAGCAATAATTTGCAGCGTATTATTAGCGAATTTTCAAGGAAAATGAAGCTATTGCAATGGCCTCAAAATTTTTAGAATCGACTTTTTCGAGTCCTCGTTCAAATATTTTATCGACAACTGCCACCGATAGAAACGTTTAAAACCCAGTGTATTATTGAAAATCGCACGATTTTTTCGTACATATCGCGAATATAACTAAATGTTATCAAATTAATTACTTAGATGCGGTAACGCATCAAGGAGAAAAATGTGTGATAAACAAAAGGTGGCTTGTTGTTATGAGGTTGGGAACATACGAGCATGAACGCAATCTGTCGCACTCATCTTTAACTACGTCCAGGAGCTTCCACAATCAGAACGCTTCTCGGGCTCCCAGATTCAGCTTTCAGCCCAGTGATTTCACGTCTTCCAGGACGTCGATTATTGGTGTAAAAGTATGTAATAAAAACATATATACATATATATAAACCAAGAATCGAAAAAAAAAACTTTCTACAACAAATTGCAACACCATTGGTCCTTTTCTTAACCACACCTTAAACTGAATGATTTCTTTGAAAATTCGCTCATTAATTCATGCTGCATGAATGGACTTTTTCAATTAAACGCGCGATCCCCCCTGGGTTTGATGTTTCCCATCATTTCTGACTTCCTCAGCATCAAGAATTCGCCACATCGACACCCACTGGCTCTTGAGCGCCCTGCCAACAGGTACTTCGCGAAACTGGATTAATCTAATTTCCTCATCTAATTCACACTTAAATGTCACAAAATTAAAATTTTCAAACACGTCCAAACACTCTATGGTCCTTCGTGCACAGATTTTTCTCATTTTGGTCCATTAAATGTTCAATTTCTCCATAAAAATTCAGTTTTTTGATTCTGTATCAAACATTCGGGTTTAAAGTTGATTTTCTTCTTCAGGTAAACATCGGTCCGCTTAAACAGGTTGATATTATTCGTAATCCACATGTGAATCCACATTACTGAATCAACGCCCTTTGTTATTATTAACCTTCATATAAAGTCAGTGACCTTCCCATGAGGCTAACTGTTACCCAAAGACACCTTGTATCATTTGGTTACCAATATTTTTCATAATGTACGACAAGGATATTTCAACTTCACCAGCCAGAGCCACTTTGGCTCTGTTGATTAGTCAACGAGATAGATACTTCGAATTAATGCAACCCTCTACGAACTAGCTAAGAAATGTGAAGGTGTTTTAGATGCAACAGATGCTACCTATATTGACTTATTTGTAGCTAGTCCTCTCCGAGATCACCAGAATGTTTGACCCATTGGGTTGGGTGACACCTAGTGATGAATGAAAAGTATCGATACTTTTTGATACATTTTTACCTGCAACTGGGCAACTGTCGCCCAACCCCAACAGCAGCAGTCACCCCCTCGGAACCCATTAAACCTATGTGTTGTTATTGCGTCGGTAGCGAAACGTTATCTTTTTTCTACTCCAGGACGGACCACAATAAGCTGATATAGCTCATCGAGCTGCATCCAGTTCTTTGAGATCAGTCACTGAAAGGATTCAAGGACCGGGATGAAAAGGAAAGAGAAACCGGGATTTTGAAGTTGTTTGGTCGATTCTTTCTTGATAAACTTCATCACGCTCAGCAGTTCAACGAAGGAACTCAGTGACATTCAGTAGTAGAAAAACTTGTCTTTGTACTTTCTGATTTTATTATAAAATTTCAGAAACATGGTGTCCAGCGATTCCCCGAAAAAAAATTCCCTGAGTTTTCCAGGTTTTCCAGAGTCAATTTTAGACTGTTTCCAGGGTTCTAAATCATTTAGACTATGAATAAATGTAACCATAACCTCTCAAAATTCAGGTTTTTAAGGACATTGTGAAATGAAAAAGCATTAAAAATATTGTAGTTTATCTCAAAACATCAATCTATAAGTACCTATCACAACAGTCTGAGGCGATGATTGTCATCTACACTCTAATCCGCACAAACCCTAAAAATTTCATCGAAATTGGATGGAAACTGTAGAAATGGCTATCGGTCAGAGGGTGATTATTTTCGAAGGGGACCACCTGCAACCCAATAAGCTCAATTCTTGAATATTTAACCGAAATCGAAGAATAACTTCGAATAGTTTTGCCCGTCACAAAGATTTCAAGATTAAAAAGATTTCATCAACTGAGACTTCAATGGTTTGCAAAAGTCGAAAATGAACGTTGAAATCATGGAAACTTGTTGGTTTGCTCGAGAGAAACGACCACTTCAAAGTCTTGTTTTCACCTTCGATTGTTTGAAAAAGTCAAAAATTAACGTTGAAATCGTCGAAACTTGTTGGTTTGCTCGAGAGAATCGACCACTTCAAAGGCTTGTTTTCACCTTCGATTGTTCGAAAAAGTCAAAAATTAACGTTGAAATCGTCGAAACTAGTTGGTTTGCTCGAGAGAAACGACCACTTCAAAGGCTTGTTTTCATCTTCGATTGTTTGAAAAAGTCAAAAATTAACGTTGAAATCGTCGAAACTTGTTGGTTTGCTCGAAAGAATCGACCACTTCAAAGGCTTGTTTTCACCTTCGATTGTTTGAAAAAGTCAAAAATTAACGTTGAAATCGTCGAAACTTGTTGGTTTGCTCGAGAGAATCGACCACTTCAAAGGCTTGTTTTCACCTTCGATTGTTCGAAAAAGTCAAAAATTAACGTTGAAATCGTCGAAACTAGTTGGTTTGCTCGAGAGAATCGACCACTTCAAAGTCTTGTTTTCACCTTCAATTGTTTGTAAAAGTCAAAAATTAACGTTGAAATCGTCGAAACTTGTTGGTTTGCTCGAGAGAATCGACCACTTCAAAGTCTTGTTTTCACCTTCGATTGTTTGAAAAAGTCAAAAATTAACGTTGAAATCGTCGAAACTTGTTGGTTTGCTCGAGAGAATCGACCACTTCAAAGTCTTGTTTTCACCTTCGATTGTTTGAAAAAGTCAAAAATTAACGTTGAAATCGTCGAAACTAGTTGGTTTGCTCGAGAGAAACGACCACTTCAAAGGCTTGTTTTCACCTTCGATTGTTTGAAAAAGTCAAAAATTAACGTTGAAATCGTCGAAACTTGTTGGTTTGCTCGAGAGAATCGACCACTTCAAAGGCTTGTTTTCACCTTCGATTATTCGAAAAAGTCAAAAATTAACGTTGAAATCGTCGAAACTAGTTGGTTTGCTCGAGAGAAACGACCACTTCAAAGGCTTGTTTTCACCTTCGATTGTTTGAAAAAGTCAAAAATTAACGTTGAAATCGTCGAAACTTGTTGGTTTGCTCGAAAGAATCGACCACTTCAAAGGCTTGTTTTCACCTTCGATTGTTTGAAAAAGTCAAAAATTAACGTTGAAATCGTCGAAACTTGTTGGTTTGCTCGAGAGAATCGACCACTTCAAAGGCTTGTTTTCACCTTCGATTGTTTGAAAAAGTCAAAAATTAACGTTGAAATCGTCGAAACTTGTTGGTTTGCTCGAGAGAAACGACCACTTCAAAGGCTTGTTTTCACCTTCGATTGTTTGAAAAAGTCAAAAATTAACGTTGAAATCGTCGAAACTAGTTGGTTTGCTCGACAGAAACGACCACTTCAAAGGCTTGTTTTCACCTTCGATTGTTTGAAAAAGTCAAAAATTAACGTTGAAATCGTCGAAACTAGTTGGTTTGCTCGAGAGAAACGACCACTTCAAAGGCTTGTTTTCATCTTCGATTGTTTGAAAAAGTCAAAAATTAACGTTGAAATCGTCGAAACTTGTTGGTTTGCTCGAAAGAATCGACCACTTCAAAGGCTTGTTTTCACCTTCGATTGTTTGAAAAAGTCAAAAATTAACGTTGAAATCGTCGAAACTTGTTGGTTTGCTCGAGAGAATCGACCACTTCAAAGGCTTGTTTTCACCTTCGATTGTTTGAAAAAGTCAAAAATTAAGGGCCTTCCTAAGTCAGGAATTGAAAAAAAAATCAATTTTTTTTTATTAGCCCTAAAAATTCTCCATTTAATACTGAATCGTTTGATACCATTAAGTTGATGGTTTGGCACTATGTAAGTATCATAAATAGCTCTCAAAGTCGGGCATTACACTCGAGCGCCCGTCTAGCACTCCCCGCTCTGGGCGTTGGATCTTTACAAACGCCCCGCTCCATTCTTCCAAGCTTTTACGCTGATTCCATCTTTTGAGGTGCAAACAATAAGTAAACTGTCGTGAACATGAATCATATATTTACAAATATAATTTAACTGTTGATAATATTTTTACAAAATGATTAGCGAGCTCCTGAATCGTAAGTTGAGAGCTGCTTTCAATGTTCTTTTTTCCTCGCCCACCTTTTCCTCTTCGTTTTTTGAAAACATTTCTACCTCTCGTCATTATAACAAAACGGAAACTGAAGGTAATTAGAAACGAATGATAACTGAAATGAATCGTTAAAACAGAAAGCAAAACAATAAACAACGTTCGGACGCAAAATATAACCTCACATTCATGAACCCTTCAGTTTGTTTGTTTTGGTTGGTCCATACACTCCATAGATCCATAAACTACATGGTAATGGAATAAGACATGAATAGAAATTTGTTTCTCAGATGTGAAAGTGAAGCCGTCCAGTGGGGGGGAGCAAGACGCACCGCGAAGCGAGGCCCAACCCCCCTGACGTTTTTCTCCCGTTTCTCAAAACTACGTTTTTACACACGTTTGCCCCTTTTTCTCCGCAACTACTGAACCAATCGAGCTGCTTTTTTTTTTTAATTCTTAGGGAATAGCTATAGTATACACTGAGTTTTTTTTATCCCCCTAAACATTAGGTTAGTTGTATAAATGGTCGAAAAACTGGAACACAAAATAAGGGTTTGGGAAAATGAAAATTAAAAATATATGTCGATGATGTTAATTCATGAAAAAAACTCAGTAAACAATGCAGATCCAGATAGAGAAGACAAAAAAAAAATTAGGATCCTAGGTAATACAGTTGCTGAGAAAACGGGTCACAAAGAATGCTAATTTTACCCTATTACTTAGGAAGGCGACGTTGAAATCGTCGAAACTAGTTGGTTTGCTCGAGAGAATCGACCACTTCAAAGTCTTGTTTTCACCTTCGATTGTTTGAAAAAGTCAAAAATTAACGTTGAAATCGTCGAAACTTGTTGGTTTGCTCGAGAGAATCGACCACTTCAAAGTCTTGTTTTCACCTTCGATTGTTTGAAAAAGTCAAAAATTAACGTTGAAATCGTCGAAACTTGTTGGTTTGCTCGAGAGAATCGACCACTTCAAAGTCTTGTTTTCACCTTCGATTGTTTGAAAAAGTCAAAAATTAACGTTGAAATCGTCGAAACTAGTTGGTTTGCTCGAGAGAAACGACCACTTCAAAGGCTTGTTTTCACCTTCGATTGTTTGAAAAAGTCAAAAATTAACGTTGAAATCGTCGAAACTTGTTGGTTTGCTCGAGAGAATCGACCACTTCAAAGGCTTGTTTTCACCTTCGATTATTCGAAAAAGTCAAAAATTAACGTTGAAATCGTCGAAACTAGTTGGTTTGCTCGAGAGAAACGACCACTTCAAAGGCTTGTTTTCACCTTCGATTGTTTGAAAAAGTCAAAAATTAACGTTGAAATCGTCGAAACTTGTTGGTTTGCTCGAAAGAATCGACCACTTCAAAGGCTTGTTTTCACCTTCGATTGTTTGAAAAAGTCAAAAATTAACGTTGAAATCGTCGAAACTTGTTGGTTTGCTCGAGAGAAACGACCACTTCAAAGGCTTGTTTTCACCTTCGATTGTTTGAAAAAGTCAAAAATTAACGTTGAAATCGTCGAAACTTGTTGGTTTGCTCGAGAGAATCGACCACTTCAAAGGCTTGTTTTCACCTTCGATTGTTTGAAAAAGTCAAAAATTAACGTTGAAATCGTCGAAACTTGTTGGTTTGCTCGAGAGAATCGACCACTTCAAAGGCTTGTTTTCACCTTCGATTGTTTGAAAAAGTCAAAAATTAACGTTGAAATCGTCGAAACTTGTTGGTTTGCTCGAGAGAATCGACCACTTCAAAGGCTTGTTTTCACCTTCGATTGTTTGAAAAAGTCAAAAATTAACGTTGAAATCGTCGAAACTTGTTGGTTTGCTCGAGAGAAACGACCACTTCAAAGGCTTGTTTTCACCTTCGATTGTTTGAAAAAGTCAAAAATTAACGTTGAAATCGTCGAAACTTGTTGGTTTGCTCGAGAGAATCGACCACTTCAAAGGCTTGTTTTCACCTTCGATTGTTTGAAAAAGTCAAAAATTAACGTTGAAATCGTCGAAACTTGTTGGTTTGCTCGAGAGAATCGACCACTTCAAAGGCTTGTTTTCACCTTCGATTGTTTGAAAAATTCGAAAATGAACGTTGAAATCGTCGAAACTAGTTGGTTTGCTCGAGAGAAACGACCACTTCAAAGGCTTGTTTTCACCTTCGATTGTTTGAAAAAGTCAAAAATTAACGTTGAAATCGTCGAAACTTGTTGGTTTGCTCGAGAGAATCGACCACTTCAAAGGCTTGTTATCACCTTCGATTGTTTGAAAAAGTCAAAAATTAACGTTGAAATCGTCGAAACTAGTTGGTTTGCTCGAGAGAAACGACCACTTCAAAGGCTTGTTTTCACCTTCGATTGTTTGAAAAAGTCAAAAATTAACGTTGAAATCGTCGAAACTAGTTGGTTTGCTCGAGAGAAACGACCACTTCAAAGTCTTGTTTTCACCTTCGATTGTTTGAAAAAGTCAAAAATTAACGTTGAAATCGTCGAAACTTGTTGGTTTGCTCGAGAGAATCGACCACTTCAAAGGCTTGTTATCACCTTCGATTGTTTGAAAAAGTCAAAAATTAACGTTGAAATCGTCGAAACTAGTTGGTTTGCTCGAGAGAAACGACCACTTCAAAGGCTTGTTTTCACCTTCGATTGTTTGAAAAAGTCAAAAATTAACGTTGAAATCGTCGAAACTTGTTGGTTTGCTCGAGAGAATCGACCACTTCAAAGTCTTGTTTTCACCTTCGATTGTTTGAAAAAGTCAAAAATTAACGTTGAAATCGTCGAAACTTGTTGGTTTGCTCGAGAGAATCGACCACTTCAAAGGCTTGTTTTCACCTTCGATTGTTTGAAAAATTCGAAAATGAACGTTGAAATCGTCGAAACTTGTTGGTTTGCTCGAGAGAAACGACCACTTCAAAGGCTTGTTTTCACCTTCGATTGTTTGAAAAAGTCAAAAATTAACGTTGAAATCGTCGAAACTTGTTGGTTTGCTCGAGAGAAACGACCACTTCAAAGGCTTGTTTTCACCTTCGATTGTTTGAAAAAGTCAAAAATTAACGTTGAAATCGTCGAAACTTGTTGGTTTGCTCGAGAGAATCGACCACTTCAAAGGCTTGTTTTCACCTTCGATTGTTTGAAAAAGTCAAAAATTAACGTTGAAATCGTCGAAACTTGTTGGTTTGCTCGAGAGAATCGACCACTTCAAAGGCTTGTTTTCACCTTCGATTGTTTGAAAAATTCGAAAATGAACGTTGAAATCGTCGAAACTAGTTGGTTTGCTCGAGAGAAACGACCACTTCAAAGGCTTGTTTTCACCTTCGATTGTTTGAAAAAGTCAAAAATTAACGTTGAAATCGTCGAAACTTGTTGGTTTGCTCGAGAGAATCGACCACTTCAAAGGCTTGTTTTCACCTTCGATTGTTTGAAAAAGTCAAAAATTAACGTTGAAATCGTCGAAACTAGTTGGTTTGCTCGAGAGAAACGACCACTTCAAAGGCTTGTTTTCACCTTCGATTGTTTGAAAAAGTCAAAAATTAACGTTGAAATCGTCGAAACTTGTTGGTTTGCTCGAGAGAATCGACCACTTCAAAGGCTTGTTTTCACCTTCGATTGTTTGAAAAAGTCAAAAATTAACGTTGAAATCGTCGAAACTTGTTGGTTTGCTCGAGAGAATCGACCACTTCAAAGGCTTGTTTTCACCTTCGATTGTTTGAAAAATTCGAAAATGAACGTTGAAATTAGGTAACTAGAATCTGACTAGTTACGCGGTGCGGGTTAAAATTAATTTGTAGCTCAGGTGTGTCCTTATGAACACTTCCAGCACATTTTCCAAAAAAATTTGGCAGTTTCAGTGGCATTATTAATTTTAATAACAAAAGTATAAAAAATTCTAATTTTTATAGAAATCTACATTTTATATATTAACTATATTTTATATATTTCATATATTATTGACCAATTTTTCTACATTCGAGACTATAATTGAAAAAGGAATACTTAGGTTAAACTTTATTTTATTCGTGATTTCCAATCTAATATGGGTAGTTTCAAGGAATAAAATTACTACCTACTAAGTCAAATTTTCATGTGTGAGTATTTTTCTGTACTAAAGGCTGCCGGAACTAAAAGGTTTTTTCCACTAAAAGGTTTGGCGCTAAGGCTTGTCCAGGGTTGTCATAGCACGTTCTTTTCATCAATGAAGATTGAAGCAAAAAGTCTGCCAAGTGGGTGTGGCACATAGCTTCCTCGTATCCATAACCCGATTGTATAGATGACCCGATGATATTATGTAGCTTATCTCAAAACATCAAAATCCAAGTACCTTGCAGTACCCTCAAAGAGCAGTACCCTACACGTCAACCCGTTCAATCTCCTTAGATTTCATCGAATTTGGAGAAAAAATATGAGTGTTACAAGGAAATTCAAGTTTGCGTGTGCGCACTGGCTACTATCAGTCAGGGGGCGATGATTTTCATAGGGAACCATCAACATCCCAATCCGTAAAATCTCTGAAAACTTAATCGAAATCGGGTGGAAAATTTGGAAGTTATGGCTGTTACAAGGAAATTCACTTTCATGCATACGAGGTGACTACAATCAGTCTGATAGCGATGATTTTCATAGGGGACCAACTACATCCTAATTTGCATAATCTCTGAAAAATTTTATCGAAATCTGATGTAAAATGTAGAAGTATTGGTTGTTCTAAGGAGTTCACGTTTGTGCATGCGCGGTCACTACTATCAGTTCGGGGGTGATGATTTTCATAGAGGACCATCTACACGCCAACCCGCAAAATCCCTGAGAATTTTAATCGAAATCGAACAATAACTTCGTATAGTTATGCCCGTTTCAAGGATTCCATGACAGACACAGACAGGAAACCAAAATTGTTCAGGGAGGTCTAACACGTACAAAAATTTTGATTTTTGAGAACTTTTTTTGACATTGAAAGGTGAAAATAAAGCTTCCACTACCTTGGTAGACTCGGAGGCAAATAGGAACAGAAAGATAAGCTGAATCATAAAACTCTGGGGAAAGGTTAGCAGTAGCACATGCTCGCTCTAGCTGCTTGTTTCCTCGTTTCAGTAAAACTAAATACTAAAAACCAAAACACTCTAAATGTTCTAGCTTTCATCAAATTCGGATCCCAACAAAACAAAATGAAGAGTGACCCCAACTTAAAAAATTACATTACCCAGAGACAGATGATGAAATAATGGTACCTAGAAGACTGTTGAAAACACTGAGCTAAAGTATTCTCTACACAAGTAGAGAACATAAGTCGCTAAACTACCTTCATTAAAGTCAGGAATGAGCTGGTAACAATACAATAACGACTTAGCCTCAAGAGATCGTTACTTACATATAGCACTATAACAGTTGTTGTGCCGATGAAGGAGGTGGAGGTAGCGGAGGAATATCTCCTTCAGTCCAATAGATAAGGTTATGTTCTGGCATCTGGGATGATTGGAAATGATCCTTCAATAGCATTTGAGAGAAATTACAGTGCATTTGGTAAGCTTCGTTCTCTCGCTGGGGGTCAGAACACATCCTGTAGAGGTCTGAAAATAGAAACGTTTATATCATACAATTTGAATTTGAATTAAAAAAAAAAAAAAAAAAAAAAATCGTCACAAATTTACTTGTTTTAGAATTACGTACACGATACATCAGTAAGCTCAAAATGTTTAATTCCATTCTTAACACCTCGTAAACACAATTGTAATCATATATTTTGAAAATTTGACCTCTTGGAGCTAGCCACTGAACTCAACCGATTTTTCAGTAAATTTTCGAGAAACCTTCTTTGTCTCCGAATGTAATAATATTCTAAATAGCTGAACAGCTTGCTGCAAGCAGGCAAAAACAGATAGTAAGCTCGAATTATAAGACATTTTAAAGTATTATTTATTCTCAAGTGTACATAATAAGCAAGGACCATTTAGGAAAAGATCAGATTCTCGGACCTCGAGAATCTGAACATTATTAAATTTAACGAAAGCAAGTGGTCAAAAAACTCCTTAAAGAACTTTATGTTGGAAATGGGCTCTGTGTATGATTTTTGTTTTCTACAGTTTTAAATTAAAGAGAATCACTTCAAAGAGATCATGTATGTTGTATTTACTTGCTTTCATATATTTTTTTAAAAATATGAACGATCGAAACTGGAACATTTTAAAAAAACCATTCAAAAAATGGGGCTCTCTGATTGGTGGAAGTGCAACTACGCTGTAAATATGTAGAGTTTAAGTGACAATACCAATCAAAATACATGTGCAAAATTACCTCTTAAAATCGCCGAGGCCCACAATTGAACATGAACATCTGGGATTTTACTAGCTAACTGCATAGCTGGCGTGACCATGTTCATACTTTCTCTGCTGTTCCCTAATGATAAAAATATATGGCCCAATAAGACTAGAGAGCATGATGTGAGTCTGTTGGAATCTTCCGCATTGGCCATTTTCAATGTTTCCCGGAGAAATCTCCTGAAAATCGACACAATATCGTTAATGACAAAGAATATTTATTTAAGAAAAATGACTAGATGACCTACCCACTTGATGCTCAAACTTATAGCATTCCAACCTCAAATCTAGTTCTTCCCATTCGAAATCGAAGGCAACTTCTCCTAAGTCATGTATTGAATTTGACTGGTTCTAGGTAAATTTGAATAGGGATAGAAATATGTTGTGGAGGAGGGGGCGAATTTCACAGGGATACATCTCTGTTAGAGTTAGGAAAGGTATCTCTGAAGCGGGCCCCTGAAAGGAATATCAGGGGGATGACGTGTACCATACGGTTTTTTTTTGTTCTTGCAGAATTACGTAGAGATTTTTCAGTAGATAGATGCGATTTTTTTAAATAATAAAAATAATAAAACTCGTGTTCAATGGCCAATGATAAATGAATGCATTCTCCCAGGCGTTATCCTGTTACTGTCACCACAGACACCACCACCGTCACAGCAACTATCACTATGGTCCCACCCAACTAAGATTCTCCTCTACTAGCCATAATTGCGGTCCTCAACCATGTCTGCAGTGAATGGTGTTCCCTAAAAATACCGTGATGGTATCAACGGTGACAGTATTCAACCCATTGAAATGAAGGTGTTTTGCATTTTTAACCGCAAAATCTTAAGCAACGTCTTTGAAACCATCATGTGTTACGACTTAATTATGCATGATTTAACAAAAAAAGTGTTGAAAGTATGACATCTTTGAGGTTCGCCAGACGACAGGAGCCCCTTGCCCCATTGAAGGAGCGGCGTGACTTTAGTTAGGTTATGATTCCAAGACCTTGTTACAGTTATTTCTAACGACATTTCACTAGTCGAATACGGAGTATAAAGCACCTTTTTGGGAAGCCCTCGCTGAAATTTTTCAGATGGCAAATATTAATAACTGAGTGAGTCCCCCTTTATATGCAAAGAACCCCGTTTATTGAGCTTAGTTGAACAGAAAGTTCATCCTTACTTGGCTTCATTGTGCCGGGCTTGGAAGAAGGACTGTAAACCTAGAACGTAATACGCAGCTGCTCGCAAACTGTGAGAATGCGATGGAAGATTTTCTGGGTTTATACGGTCCAGTAGAGCATTGAAATCAGATTCACGTTTTCCTCTTAGGTAAACGATACCTAGATTAAGATTAGCGAACGTCCAAAGATCCCTCTCTTGGGAAAACTAAAACATACAAATCGACATTTTGAAATGGAGCTCAACATCTGACTTGAGTAAAATTGAAACAATATGATATTCAACAGAAACATATACAGAAGAACATAATATCGAACATATAAACAACATTTTACCAAAATTGCAGCATTGAATTGCTTTTCAGCGGCTGGCATGCAGTTCATTGACATAGCATATAGCCCCAGCAGAACGTGTAATTGAGGTCTATGAGTCTTCATGAGGACAGGATTTGCAGTACACAACGCACAGGCATTGGCCATCTGAGTAAGAGCTATACATTTGTGACCCATAACTAGCCTGCACATCACCATGTGCTCAATAAGCATGAGTTGGAGAGCACAGAGAATACCACTGTCATCAGCAACTGTAAGAAAAAAGTGACATGAGCATTGAGCATTATAAGAGATGACAACCTAACAATCAAGAGACTTGTTCCAACACAAGCGAAATATTACAAAAATATTATAATATTCTAGGCAAGATCACACCTTTGCCTGTTCATAGTAAAGTTTCTTAAACAGATAAGACCTAAGAAGAGGAGGAAAAGAAAATTTGCATGCCTATCAACATTCCACGTAACAAGTTTCACTTATCCGCCTCCCATGCAAGTGTATCTAATAATGTTTATTTACTCAAGTAAACAACCATCTCAGGTTGAATTTTCGACCAACTGCCATTCCTGGCGTCACGGACGTCATCAGCTGACTTCCAAAGGGAAGATCAAAATTGGTTCTGATGATTTCGTTCGGCTACTTATTGCCTCGCCCGCTTAAGTGAAGCGGGGTTCACCAACGGCCCAACCCGAAAAATGATCAAGACTTGCGATACCACTCTGAAGCGGTCAACAATTCAGATTATCTCCCGGCCCGACTGGCCTTAACCTTCTGTCCGGACCGTTGTCCCTCGTTGCAATGAGGACCCCCGTCCGTGGGACACCGACTCGCTTTTTTCATGGTTGTTATTGAAATATGACAGGATTTCGTTGTAAATACCACAAACTAACATAAAACATCTTTATTGCAACGTCTTTCTTCGTGTATAACATCAAATGAATTGGTTTTTATCACAATTTATCGATATAAAAAATAAGATTACACATTATTTTTATTTTTCACTTCCTGGATTTCATCCAGCTTAGGTATCACATCATTTTGACTACTCAGATAAAAAATTCAGTCTCAATTCACGCTCAAAATGACGTGTTCTACGTAGAATTGGAGGAAACATTCCAATTCAAAACCTCTAGAATCATTAGGAGTCTACTACGTAGGTACGAAGAACATAAAAACTAGGAATAAAAAGTTTTATTCCTTTATTAAAGAATAAAACATAAAAAAAAGGACACTTACCTGACCTTCCGCAGGGCCTGACAGGAGGGTACTGAGGATATGAGCCCACACAGGAGAAAGGGGTAGGCTCAGGGTGGGGAAAAGCCCCTAGCACCCGTCCCAGGGACGTGGGTCCGGACAGAAGGTTAACTTCGGGTGATCTCCGGGAACCGGTTCATTAAACCAACCAACAGCTAATGGATATTTATCCCCCTGATAAAATTTCTAAAGGTCGGGATTTGGTAATCACCGTGTGTATCTAAACATCCACTTTTCATTCCAAATTTGGATTCAACACAAAATTTCATGAAAATTTGACCTTTCATACAAATTGCTCAAAAATTTGATTTTGAGAAACCCGAAGAGTGGTACATGAAACGTTATTATTTTTCGACGCTGAATCACATGGTGATTCAGTTTTTTTTATTTGACGTGATTAAACCAGAAATACAGCCTGAAACATGGTCGTTTCAAAGAAAAATCACCTTATAATTGGCCCTTGATAATTTTAGTGCCCTCAAGCCGTAGGTGCGAAGGATCAGATGAACTGAGGTTTTGCTGCTACTCGACACATCAGACGTTCGGAGGAGTGAGGATTATCCCCTAGGTACAGCAACACGTCCAATTCAAAATCGAAGAACCGAACAGTCGAAGGTCTTCCGACTGAACAAGAAACGCCAAACCGAGCGTATTATCGTGCGGTGATAAACACGCTGATTAAGTAATTGCTCAAAAGCGGCAGCAGTTTAACGAGCATTTCGATGGTGCTCGTACAACTTCACCATACCGGTTATTTGGTTTTCATTAAAACGCGGCATGTTTTACTCACTCAAGAACTTTCACAGCGAGAATACCAACCGGATTAATTGCTTCTCACGACTGAAGATAAAATTAAGATGCATATCGGGTAAAGTTCAACTGACTAGTTCAAGTAAAGCAGATAAGCAGTCCAAGAGTTAGAGAATCCCGAGTTGTTTACCTCCATGGGTTCAATCGAATTCAAACACTTTTGGTACTATTCTAGTTATCTTTGAGTATCCTTCTGGGTGTAGGAACCAACCCACCTACCAAAAAAAAAAAAACTCATCTGACTAAAACTAAAATGATCAAAAGCCAAGAATAAGGTGATATTTCTTAAAAACAGCCATGTTTCAGGCTGTATTCTCGGTTCAATCAAGTCAAATAAAAAGCTGATATCACCACGTGATTCAGCGTCGAAAAATAATGAAATTTCATGTGCCACACACACAAAATGGGTTTCTCAAAATTATTTTTTTTAGCAATTTCACGAGCGATTTTGATTGCTGATCAGGTTGCGTGTCGTAAAAAACAATCGTATAGGGGGGGGGGGGGGTGTGTCAAATTTTCATGAAATTTCGCATAGAACCCAAATATGGAACAAAAAATAGGGGTTTCCAATTGAAAAAAACTAAGTTGACGCGCGTTGCGCGCATTTACACGACGAAAATGGGAAGGTTGGTCCACCGTTCAAGGACCACCCTGTAGAATACAAACAAGTAATTGAAATGGCGTGGAATCAAGTTAATCCGATGGGTCAAAATCGTGTATTATGACATCAAATTCGAATTCAGAGTCCTTGCCCCCTTCCCTCATATTAAATCGCAGCCCAATGAAATAGAAGTCACTGGATGAAGAAACGCGCAACATCTAAGAGCCAAGTGCTGTGGCATCCACACATGTGAATTTTCAACCACGATTTGAGATACGTCAAGGAACTTCATGGCTGGTTACAAGAGATAACGTAGTCATCAGTTTCTACGTTAGCAGCCCTTTTCCTTTTCCACCTTTTAGGTGGGTTGAAGGAGTAAAAAATCAGTGATGAAAATACGCTGTGATTAGAGTACACCAGCAGGATTTTAGAGTTTACATCAGTCCTTAAAATCGCAAAAACCCCCAAAATGCAATTATTGTTTTCCAAAAGCGATATGTTTATCTTCTTTTCATTCCGTTCTCCACATGCAGATTATAACGGGTCTCGTCTCGAAGAGACCTACTGCAATAGTAGAGAACAGCCTTCCATGAACTCTCTATTATCTACAGAATTTCAATTTCTGGAACTTACTTTTCAATTTTTCTATTTGCAGCAGTGCTTTGTCGGTGTACTTTTGGGCTTTATCCATGTATCCGGCTTGCATACTATGCATAACTGTCACGAGATAGACGAGGACATAAAGATGTTCCTTCGGCATCCAAATGAACATATCTCCAACATTAGGTCCGCTAACCACTGAAATCGAGACAAACAAACACCAGATGAGTGGGAGTAGCATTATATCTATCTATTGTTGGCTCTACAGTTCGAGGATAACATTGGCCTCCTCCTCCAGCTCGTCCTATCCAGCGCCTCAGTCCTCCCAGTCTCTTTATTTCCATCTTCCTTAGGTCCTTCTCCACGTCATCCATCCATCTCATCTCCTGGCGACCACATCTCCGGGGTCCATCCAGTTTGGATAGTATTCCTTTAGATGGCAGGTCATCACTTTGCCTCACTACGAGACCCAGTCATCGTATACGATTACTCTCAATAAAACTGACTAGTCCTCTTTATCAAGAAAGTCTTCGATTCTACAACTAGTCATAATCCGCCATGTGCCATGATTGTTAAGGGTAGTCATTAAGGGGAATTTATTAAGTTATTAAGGGGAATTTGCCTTAATTTTAGATTCTGGAATTTCAAGTCAAGGGCCCTAGAATAACGTTTAATACCAGGAAGACCCAAGGGGAAAAAATTTCTGCAGAAGAAAATGCCTAAACAAGTGAAGCCTCTGTCAAAAAACACCGCAAAAATCGAGGGAGGCTGAGGACGTCTCCACCCACAAAATTCACACTGCTGTGCTCTGACGAAGCGTAAAAGAAGTATCTCAGCAAATAGTATCAAAGAACGTCAACAGGTGCAGTTGTAGGCGCCCTTGTGACCACACTAAACGATCCACACAAAGCTCAAATAATGTGATTCAGATAACGAAACTAAATAAGAGAAGATTCTTCTTTTGGTCACTATGCGTTCTTTTCTCCCCCAGAACTCCTGTGTCCAACCACTTAAGCTAATAGTTTCATTTACGCTTTCAGAGGTGTAAGCGGCACAGATCCCCCAATGAAGTGACTCTTCATGAAAGGAATCAAACTGGTTAGGCAGCGGATATGTCGCAACATGGATGCCCCCACATACAGATTGCCACTACATTTAAAATTTCCATCTTCCTTAAATTCTCTAGATATTTTGGATGCTTTTTCGAGCAGCACACTATGGTTTTCTTCCATATCAGTGAACTTCTTTCCAAAAAAAAAAAAAAAAAAAAAAAACTAAAAATGTGAGTCAAATTCCCCATTATTCGTACGACCTAAGAATGGAGTATTTCGGTGGGTTGGAAATTCAGGTTTTTGACTTCAAATTTGGATTCAGCACCATTGAAAACCTCTTTACTCCAACTTTTTGTCCATTGATACAATAACATGTGGTAGAAAAATTAAATTAAGAGATCACGTTTGAAAAAAAGGCGGGTCTCCATGAACGCACACACACTATGCCGCGGGCGTATGTATTTTGTAGTATCCAAGGCCACGAGACGTCGAGACCACACAGGATCTCAAACCAGTGGAACATCTCATTCCAAGGCCAGCAACTTAATACGTCAGTACAACTTACTACGTCACATCATTCAAATCTTCAACTTTCATCAGCTTCCCTAATTTCTTCTAAACATTTTCTTGACAAACAGGCCTGATTACCGTTATTCCTGACCCATGCTTTTTTGAATTTTTTTTTTTTAATTGACTGAAATACCCCATTCAAGTTCTTATCACTATGAATTGAGACAAAAGATGATGATACATCTCAGTCACAATGTAAAATTCCACACAGTTTGCAAACAATGTAACGCCATCTCTACATAGGTGTTTTGGTTACTAACTACTAATTGCTTCAACAGTATAAATCGGAGCTTTTTGGTGGACGTTTCAAACTAAAATCAAATAATGAGGGCAATTCTACAGTTGATAGAATTGATACAGTAGTATATTGAGAATTGATACAATAGAATATTGATACAGTATACATATATCAATACCAAGTGACGTCGCATATTCAGGGTGGTTGAACCAAGTGTCATTTAACAGTTGAAAATATTAAATGAATCAGGAGGAACTGGGAATAATTTCAACTACATGCGTTTGAAACTAGTTTTTAGTTTGAGTAAAAATAACTCTCATAACACTTACCTTCATCAGAGGGCCACGATGGTAACATTATGGTCTGAATATTTTGTTGGAGCTGTTTTAAACAAGGCTTGACACTTTTGACCTGTCCAGCCATCAAAAAATGACAGACCTATAAAAAAAGTCCCAATCAGAACAGTTTGTATTGTAAATTTAATACTAGTGTTTGTTATTTTAAATTGTTTTACGTGCAAGTAAATATACGAATTATAATGTTTAAGAGGTTTATAATATATTCTCGTTGTTTAAAATTGATATTAGAATAGACGTTTAGAATGGATATCATCTATTCTTATGACGCATGTGCTTGGGATCAATAAAACTCAACCGGAATGGTATTTCATCATCATTACCTGAAGAACGAGGAAGAAAACTTTGAGATATTCTTTTTGGTATTGGTTTCCTTGCCACGTTTCAAGAAGATGTCCAGCTTGGTTCAATAGAGGGAGTACATCTGAGAATTTCTTGTCTATCAGCATGAGCTATAAAAAAAAAAAAAAAAAAAACTTAGAAGACTTTCGCATAAGCCATGAAAAAAACAAAAGAAAGAGACAATATAGAGGATGAAGTTCGGGTAATTTTATCAAACGTTTTGTCTACGCAACAAGAAGTAGCACGAGAATCAAATGTCCAACGCTCAAATAGCAGGCCTTGAAAAATAGGGTAAAGTAATCAGGACATGAAGTAGTGAAGTACACAAGAAGTGGAATGTCTCATTCTTCAAGCAAACATCTATTACCATTGAATGAAAACTACCAGGTATCTAATTAATTTAAGAATTTTATAGAGGTAGAGAATCATTTCCTAAGAATGGTAATTTTCTCAGGCATTGCGAACAGTTGAAGGTGTTAAAAATGGGAAGTTCAATTCTCTAAATTCCATAATGCGAATATGCATCTTTTTACCTGCTATGACTAGCAAATTATTCAATTTTTAAGCTCAATACAGTGAAAAATACAATCATGTAGAAAGAAGGGTACATGACGACAAGTGGTAAGAGATGGGAAAAAATCATACTCAAGGAATACTCACCATGCACCGGCTCAGTAAAAATAATACCCGAGTGTAGTGTGCAGACGATATATGAGCGTAGTCAACTCCTACGCTAAGTAAACTACAAGCTAATTCATAATCTCGCTCAGACGCATGGATTTGCTGAAACGAATAGAAAACAAACACAATTGCTGTTTATAAAAGTATAACATGGTAACGCATACAATGATAAAAAGATTGAACGAGACGTTGTCAGTCACACATAGTTTTATTTCGTATTTCTACAGGGGATCGGTTTCGGACGTTATGCCATCATCAGCCTCTGCAAGTAACAAATGAGGCTGTCAAAATACTTATGGTAATAATGGTAACAATATATTATTTACAGTGGTAGAAAAGAAACAATTGTGATCCACGTAAATAGTGGTTAAAATGAATGTTATAAATGTTATGAATGTTTAAATTGCAAGATATGGTAGCAGGAGGCTATGAAAATGTATGGTAAAGAAAGACTATGGTAAAAAAGTGTGAATACAAATTTTTGAATTAGAAGAACCGAAACAATTGTTATGCAAGTAAATAGTGATTAACATGAATGAATATGAATTTATTTATTTATTTGATTGCATAATGCATATGCAATCAATTGCATATTGCAATAATGAATTTATTTACTTGCATAACAATTGTTTCGGTTCTTCTAATTCAAAAATTTGTATTCACACTTTTTTACCATAGTCTTTCTTTACCATACATTTTCATAGCCTCCTGCTACCATATCTTGCAATTTAAACATTCATAACATTTATAACATTCATTTTAACCACTATTTACGTGCATCACAATTGTTTCTTTTCTACCACTGTAAATAATATATTGTTACCATTATTACCATAAGTATTTTGACAGCCTCATTTGTTACTTGCAGAGGCTGATGATGGCATAACGTCCGAAACCGGTCCCCTGTAGAAATACGAAATAAAACTATGTGTGACTGACAACGTCTCGTTCAATCATTGATCCAAAATCACACAACGTCTGGACATCTCAACTTAATGATAAAAAGGATGGATTATCTAATTTCTGATGGAAATTTAAATATTCAACATAATTTGGGCGACGTACTGACTGAGGAAAGTAGCTCAAAAACAATTGTAATGCAGTTTTGATACCTGAATGCGCTAGGTAGATTATGCACAAAATCGGTACTAGTACGCGATCGAATTTTCCGCCACCATTTAGAAAAATTACAGTTAAATTTAAAAACGGATGACACCCTGTGATTCAGAGTCAAAAAATGATGAAAAAAGATGTGCCACACTTAGGGTCCTCCAAAACCTAATTTTTGTGCAATTGTGGAGTTGCGCAACTTAGAGCGTTCAAAAAGTCAGGTTGAGCGCAATAAAAAAATATTGGTTCGGGTATGAATTTGTCATGAAATTTGACGTAGAATTCGAATCTGGAAAAAAAGGGGGGGGGGGATCCATTTGAAAAAATGAAGTTAGTGTCAATTGCGCGCAATTGCATGCAAGTAGTTTGCGCGAAAATATTTTTCCTGAATTCCTCACAAAAAATCATGAAGAATAGAGTTGGTCCCAATTTTTTACGCTGGATTTTGGGGAAATGAGGGGGTGTAACCTTTTCGTGAAACACCCTGTATACACCTACCAATAATACCGAGAATATTGTTTGTTCGGGAAAAAAATGAAACAGGATTATATAAAAACCTATAAAAACATATTTTTGAGTATTTGTGAGGGAGAGGTCATGAGTAAGGTATCGCTTTCAACTAGAAGAATGATGAATTTAGAAATTGCAAACAACTGAAGGTTGAATGTGAATAGTCGTTTAGAATTCCTCAGAATGGAAACAACTGAGTTGGTTCATCACTCAGATTTGGTTACAGCGTTTTCCAAAATCTCAGAATGAAATCAACCACCTATAATTTCAATTTTTGGCGTTCTACTACAGATATTTCATTTTTTCTAAGTAGGAAATGACGCGGAATTAATTTAAATTTGAAAGGTAAAGAAGGAAATTCCAATAAAATTATCACCTGATTTACAAACTTGAAATAACTTTGATGCTTGCTCACTCAAAACTAGGTTTTTGTAGTTGGTTCCTTTCTGTGCTGTCCATTTCAGCAAGAACGAAAATGGTGTCTCAAGGTGTCAGGTTATGATAACAAAATCCACGGAGCGTCCCGTTTCCATGGTAACAGTCGCGGTCCCGTGGTAAACAGGAAAGGGGAGGTTAGCAACAACTCTAGTTTTCCGTAGCTTCACGTTCACGATAGCTCGCCACTGTGTGAAGCAAAAACTCTCTACTACCTGGTATCTATATACGTAAAACCCCAACCGTATGTGTGTACGTCGCCCGAACGTAGGGGTCCTGGGTTCGATTCCAGGCCGCAATATCCAAAAAAAAATTTCACATATCTACGATTTGTTTTCGACTGCTTTCAGCAGTCTTTCTAGCTAGTTACTAATAACTTTGTAGTTTTGCAAAATACGAAATATAAAGGGATAAACTTAGGGGGTCTCAGTCAGTCGCCATTCGTTCCTAGTATTTCGCAAAATTGAAGGCGCAAAAACTTTTAAAAAATTGTACCTAAATTTGAAATTTTAAAGGATTTTAGAAATTCATTAGTGTACGGCCCTAGGGAATTGAAAAACTGAAATATTGCCGCTGGAATCATCAAAATCGAACAATTATTGTCAAAGAAAAATGGAAAAAAACTACTGAATAAACGGTTTTTCCATATTTCTCTGGCAATTATTGTTCGATTTTGATGATTCCAGCGGCAATCTTTCAGTTTTTCAATTCCGAAGGGCCGTGGACTAATTCATTTATGTTTCAAATTTAGGTACAACTTTTCAAGTTTTTGCGCCTTCAATTTCGTGAAATACTGACCCGTAACGAGGAACGAACGGCGCCCAACTGAGACCCCCTTAATGAAAATCACTTACCGCTAACTGGAACAACAACCTGCAATGCCAATATACATTATGTTGAGATAGTTCAATCGCACGTCTTAGAATAGATTTGGATAAGTTTTTTTGACTTTGCTGCTCGTACACACTAGCTAAAACGCTAGCAGCTTCGAATTTGACGTCGTCAAATGGATTAATATTTTGAGACAACATCCACTGAAACAGAAAATCAACATTATTAGTACACAAACATATATAAATATCAGAACATACATAAAATGTGCATTAACACATAAACTGAAACAGGAAATCAACATATTTTCAATCGAGGTACCAATTTGAATAGTTTCAGTGCCCAAGGTTGAAATTGATGGCTAGGGGAATTTTTTCAAAGATCCACGTGATAATTTGGATGAGACCCGCAATCTCAATTGTTCAAAAGCTTTACTTAGGGTGACTGAATGTGAGCGAAGAAGAGATGAACGAAAAGAGGCAAGTTAGGAGTGAGATGCCTATATGAGATGCCTGTGGCTCTATCCAACACTGAGGCTGAATGCATGGCCATGGATGGACAGAATCAACAACAGAAGCGATTTGCCTGAACAGACTACTGAAAAGCCTCACATACTGCACAAGTCCAACAGTAACGTTGTTCGGTGATAGGTGAGGAGCACAAGAGTTGGCCAGAAATCCAGTTCACCACTCACGAAACAAACATATACAGGGTGTCACCCTTACGGGCGCACCACCGGGCAGGGTTCGATTCTACTTCTAATTTGCAACAAAAAATGTCTCTTAGCAATTTTTTTTAGAGGCTTCGTTTTCGACTTATTTCACATTTAAGATTTTTTCGTGTTTTCGACCTTACATCACTAAAATGGCTATAACTCCCTTAATTAATGGAGTAAATTCAAATTTGATTATATCATTGGAAAGAGCGTCAAATTTTCTATCCCCCTGATGGGGATTTAGAAAATTTCAAATAAAACGAACGGGTGTAAAATAAACCAAAAGTAAAAAATTGGTAAAGTTTCGAAAATTTTCACTTTTTTCAAAGTTTGTTTCTCGAAACGTCGTGAACGGAAATTTCCATGCTGTAAGCCTAAAAGTTGCATGTGAATCCCAGCTTTCTAACGGTGTAGTCATTTTTTTTAAATCACCACTTATTCAGTTAGAAAATGACGTTTTTAGGGCAGAAAACGATCATTTTAGGGTGTAAATCGGCGTTTTTTTACCAGAAATGCTTTCCAACTTAACAAATCATTAGATATGAAATTTAACGTAATTTTTAACGCTGAATCACTTTCCGATCTTCTCGACAAACAAATAGTACTTTTCAAGCCCTTTCCGTTGGGCGAAGGGCTCAATCTCGTTGTTCGTTTTATCCAAAATTGTCATAAAGGGAGGTCTGGGTTATTAATGACTCGCACTCTTCCACTTTGTTGACTTACCCAATTTTTGCCCTCTGTCTTGAAAATATCGTCCCGATCATTTGCGGAAAGCTTTATCTATTCGATAGATAACAAGTTGGGAGTCGAGGGCTCAGTTGTACACTGTTCAACCGAGAAAGGGCTTGAAAAGTACTATTTGTTTGTCGAGGAGATCGGAAAATGTTACCATTCGATTCAGCGTCAAAAAGTACGTAAAATTTCATGTCAAATGATTTACTAAGTTGGAAAGCATTTCTGGTAAAAAAAACGCCGATTTACACCCTAAAATGATCGTTTTCTGCCCTAAAAACGTCATTTTCTAACTGAATAAGTGGTGTTTTAAAGAAAATGGCTACACCGTTAGAAAGCTGGGATTCACATGCAACTTTTATTGATTTACGATGATATAATCAAATTTGAATTTACTCCATCAATTAAGGGAGTTATAGCCATTTTAGTGATGTAAGGTCGAAAACACGAAAAAAATCTTAAATGTGAAATAAGTCGAAAACGAAGCCTCTAAAAAAAATTGCTAAGAGACATTTTAGCGAATTTTCAAAGAAAATGAAGCTATTGCAATGGCCTCAAAATTTTTAGAATCGACTTTTTCGAAAAATTTTCACACTGAAATCCGTTTTGGAACATTCTGAAACGATCCCTGAAGTTTTTCCAAAAATCATATGTATATATATATGTGTCATTCCGGACGATAACTTGAGTAATTGTTTAAAATTTTTTTTTTAGTTTTTGCCAAAATGTTTGTAACAGCAAACCATAGGTCAAGTTCGTTAACCAGCAATTTTGGACAATCCAAAGTGGTCCAAAATCCAAAAAAACTCAAAAAAATGGGTTTTTCCCGTTTTTTGAGGTTTTTACATTGAAAATGATGGTAATTTATGGTATATTCGGATTCAGCACAAAATTTCTGATATGAATGCTTTTTTCAAAAATGAAAATTGTCCAAAATTAAGAAAAGTTTGTAGCTATATATATATATATAATGAATACGTGCGTATATTTGTTGTAACCAGAAATGCAGTAGCCGTGTGGGTACTCTATGAGTTCATGTGAAAAAAAAAAAAAAAAAAAAAAAAGTCCTCGTTCAAATATTAAATCGACAACTGCCACCGATAGAATCGTTTAAAACCGAGTGTATCATTGAAAATCGCACGATTTTTTCGTACATATCGCGAATATATTTAACTGTTATTAAATTAATTACTTAGATGCAGCAGGTAACGCACCAAGGAGAAAAATATGTGATAAACAAGGTGACTTGTTGTGTGAGGTTGGGAACAAGTGATCATGAACGCGATCTGTCGCACTCATCTTTAACTACGTCCAGGAGCTTCCCCAATCAGAACGCTTCTCGGGCTCCCAGATTCAGCTTTCAGCCCAGTGATTTCACGTATTCCGGGACGTCGATTATTGGTGTAAAAGCAAGTAAAAAAATATATATATACATATATATAAACCGAGAATCGAAAAAAAAAACTTTCTACAACAAATTGCAACACCATTGGTCCTTTTCTTAACCACACCTTAAACTGAATGATTTCTTTGAAAATTCGCTCATTAATTCATGCTGCATGAATGGACTTTTTTGTTGCAAATTAGTAGTGGAATTGAACCCTGCCCGGTGGTGCGCCCGTAAGGGTGACACCCTGTATACAGGGTGTCCCAGAAGTTATGGTCAACCCTTTTTATCTACGTTGTTTTGAGGGGTAGACAAAAACTTCAAGCGATAAACTCCCTTAATTTTTTACGAGGAATTCAACTATCACACTTTCGCGCATTGCGCACCTGCGCAACGCACACCAACTTTGTTATTCCAAACGGGAACCCCTATTTTTTATTGCAGATTCGGATTCTACGTAAAATTTCATGAATTTTAGACCCCTCAACCGAGTTTTTTGGTTGCGCACAACCCGTCCAGTGAGCGCGCAAACATGCGCAACCCCTGGATTGCGCCAAAATTGGGTAGACCCCAAGTGTGATACATGTTTTTTCATTAATTTTCGACGCTGAATCACGTGGTGGTATCCATTTTCGGATTTTACTGAAATTTTTCGTCACGGCGGCTGAAAAACAGGTAGTTGAGCCTGTTTTATCGTCAGAATCTGACTGGCGGAGGGATGACATGTCGATACCAGCTTCAAAGTATCTCATTTGTATTAGGCAACTATCCACTTATTCCAATGTAAAAAATAAATCAAGGAATAAACCCCTAAATGCCTTTTTGCTCTCAAATGATTCAAGTCGCGATTTCTTTGAGTAACCATTTTCAATAACTAATTATTTTTAAATTATTACTCGATCCACATTGAGAGTTGAATGACCGATAAATGATGAGTTTTGATTAGAAAAATTGATTATTCCGGCAATAGTTGCCATAAAATCAAGTTGAATAATAAAACGGATATCATGCCCTGATTCGGGGTTGAAAAATAGCGCTGAAGCATGTTGCGCACGAAAAAAATTCGTTCAAGGGGTGAATTGTTTTTTAAAGTTTGACGCAGAATTCGAATCTGCAATAAAAAATGTGGTTGCCACTTGGAATAACAAAGTTAGCGTGCGTTGTGCACGAATTTGCGGACACCATGTATTAAAAACTACTCATTTTTCGGCCGCCGTTTCGAAAAATTTGAGTAAAATCCGAAAATAGATAAATTCAGCGTCGAAAATTAATGAAAAAACATGTATCTCACTTGGGGTCTACCTCCATCTCAATTTTGGCACAATCCAGGGGTTGCGCATGTTTGCGCGCTCACTGGACGGGTTGTGCGCAACCAAAAAACTCGGTTGAGGGGTCTAAAATTCATGAAATTTTACGTAGAATCCGAATCTGCAATAAAAAATAGGGGTTCCCATTTGGAATAACAAAGTTGGTGTGCGTTGCGCACGATTGCGCAGGTGCGCAATGCGCGAAAGTGTGATAGTTGAATTCCTCGTAAAAAATTAAGGGAGGTTATCGCTTGAAATTTTTGTCTACCCCTCAAAACAACGGAGATAAAAAGGGTGGACCATAACTTCTGGGACACCCTGTAGATATCCGGCACCGTTTCATCCGCGAAGCAATAAAAGAGAAGAAAGTGGCACTGAAATACATGCCAACGCAGGATATGCCTGCTGACATACTCACGAAAGGGTTATCTGGACCAAGACAAACAAAGATAAGGGCAAGCTTGGGTGTTTTCCACAACCAAGCTTGAGGGGGAGTATTGTTGGTCTACTCTACAATAATATTTATGTTTGTTCAACACATATCCAAGTGATCAACATGTGGAGTTGAAGACGAGAAATTTCCCTCATTCCGTTGAAAACTATGAATGGTTTATACTTTATTAAAATACAATTTAATTTTTCCACTGCGGGACTTATAACCCCGTAGATGTACCCAACTTCGGCCACTTTTGTAGGTTTTGTAGGGACTTATAACCCCGTAGATGTACCCAACTTCGGCCACTTTTGTAGGTTTTTTGAGTTTATTCAAAGTCAAATATATGAGTAAAAATCTGAAAAAAATAATTTAGATGGCAGCAGATCTGCTCTATAGAATGTCACTATAAATTTTTTTTATCATCACAACCTTGGCCTTTTTTAAAAACTTGAAGTGTGGCCGAAGTTAGGTACCGTTGTGCTCCAACTTCGGCCACCTATGAAAAATGCATTAAAAAAGAAAAAGTAGTAAGTATATTGTAACTTCGGACGCCGAATAAATTTTTAAAAAAGCTTTTTTGAATTTGAAAATCATAAAAACCTTACAAAGACTTTTTTGGAACACCTATAATACAATAACACCTTAGGAATATCATGGAAAACATCCAAACAAAGGCGAAATGCAGTAAAAAATATCTATAAAGCTTTTCAAACATGAACTGATTATTTGAATTTTAAAACTTCAAATCATGGTAATTTTTAGGTCGACATTTCAAAAATACCATCATTATCAGTGCTAATAATGTCAAAAATACGAGATCGTCACACTAGTCATAAAACAGCCAAAATTATTTGAACAACATTTAAAACATTCATTGGTAATATTAACTTATCTGTCTTCTCTTGAAAAATTTGTGTAATATTCTCAAAAGACTATAAACTCATGACTAGTCATTATAATAATATCATTAGAGTGAAAATTGAAATGCATTCAGGTGACCCACCTTGAGAGGATTCTTCTTATTTATCTTATCCTGCAAAGTCGATCTGGGTACTGCATATTTTTAAGATACCTTCCGAATTGACAATTTCCTAGCCCTAATCTCCTTCAGTGCGTTTTCCATATATATCGGATTGTAGTTTTGGTACTCACGTCCACTAATTTTCTATCTTCGAGACGGACCCCCCATGGCCGAAGTTAGGTACACTGACTCAGTTATCGGAAAAAACTCCCCAGAACTCCCTCAAAACAAGAAGTACAAAAATTACTTATCATTCACCTTCAAGAACACTAAACTACGAACATGAAACGGTAAGAGCAAGTTCTAAGATCACATCACATCAAAAACTACAATAGTTATAAAGCACACAAGCTGAAAAATGTCTAAACTGCTTGTTTACATTTTGATTTTTTTCATGGGAAAGTGATAAGAGTAACAAGCATGGAAGATATCAACATTAGGCCCCAAAGACACCTGTTGAAATTGAGAAAAAACTTGAAGTTTTTATTGACTCCTGAAGAGCACAGCTTCATCAGTACCGCCAATATTTGAAATGGCCGAAGTTAGGGGACATGGCCGAAGTTGGGTACATCTACGGAATTTGAAGAATTTAAGGTTTCATTGATTTTGCTTCCGAGTCTACCAAGGTAGCGGAAGCTTTGCTTTCACTTTTCAAGGATGAAAAATAAAAGTTCTCCAAAATCAAAATTTTCACTCGCGTTTCGCGTTTTTGACCTTCCTGAACAATTTTGGTTCCGTGTCTGTCTGTCATGAAATCCTTGTAACGAGCAAAACTATACGAAGTTATTGTCCGATTTCTATGAAATTTTCAGGGATTGTGCGGGTTGGTGTGTAGACGGTTCCCTGTGAAAATCATCATCTCCGGACAGATAGAAGCGACTGCGCATGCGCAAACGTGAATTTCTTGTAACGGCCATAACTTCTACATTTTCCATCCGATTTCAATGAAATTTTCAGGGATGTTACAGATTAGTATTTAGATGGTCCCCTATGAAAATCACTACCTTCGGACTGATAGTAGCAACTGCACATGCGCAAACGTGAATTTCCTTGTAACGCCCATAAATTCTACATTTTGATATTTTGAGATTAACTACTATGCATTGGATCATCTAGGGTGAAGGAACCAATTGCTAACACCACCCCAATTACTAACACATGCTCATTCTTCCTTGAAAAATAAGCGTTCCTGGTCACCTAGGGATTCAAATTTGGCACCAAATCAATGTCACAGTTATTTTCTACCGATTCTCGCCAAAATCTAGTCGGCATTGACGATAAGGGGTTCGGGAATGAAGTTTTATCATCAGTCTAACACCTGCTGTCCGATCGTTAGCGGTTTTGCTAAGGAGGTGAGTCGCAATTTCATCTATTATAACCGTTTCATCTTTGTTTCTACATTCAATTTACTTTTTACCACTCCAGTATTGATGTTAGCTAATAAGAATACAAAATTCCAGTGCAAATAACTGATAAAATAACATTTTTTCCTCAGTGTTAGGCTTTGGGTACCCAGAAACCAGCCTTTACCCAATTACTGACACTTGTCTTAGTAATTGGGGTTTTCCGAAATCTTTAGTTCCAAAGCCTAATTAACTAGGGTTTTTACGTAGAATACGATGTTGCCACCCGCCTTTTGAAAAAAGCAATGGATCCATATCCTAACAGGGGTGTTAGTAACTAGTTATGGGAGTGTCAGTATTTGGGATGTACGCACACCAGATACTAACATTGAGCATATCCAGTCACTGACACCCCTCTCCCTGGTAGGAACCTACTCGTATCTTTCCTCCTATTCTTATTCTCTATCATTAAAAAACAGTCTCGAATTTATGCATCTTCGAAAGCTTGATTTCGCCTTCAATTTGTCGAAAAATTCGAGAAAGAAGGTTGAAAACACGAAAACTTGTTGGTTTACTCGAGAGACAAGACATCTTTAAAGCTTGATTTCGCCTCCAATTTGTCAAAAAATTCGAGAAAGAAGGTTGAAAACACGAAAACTTGTTGGTTTACTCGCGAGACAAGACATCTTCGAAAGCTTGATTTCGCCTTCAATTTGTCGAAAAAATTCGAGAAAGAAGGTTGAAAACACGAAAACTTGTGCTTTGTGTTTTCAAAATATAGGTACTAAGTAAATTACTTTTTCTTTTTTAAAGTTGGAAATAAAAATAATTTGAACCTGATACAGGGTGTCAGTAATTGGTTCCTCACACTGTCAGTAACTGGTGAATGCATGTCGGTAATAGGAGAAAAAAGATGCATCCAAATTTTAAGCAAATAAATGAATTGATTTGTCGTTTTGATAATTCTAATGAGCAAAATTGAAGAAACTGATGTTGGCCTAAGGGGAAAAGTTTCAATTGTGAGGAAAGATTAATAAATACGAGAGAAATTGTTGAAAAACCACAAAATTTTTCTTAAAGTGACAGTAATTGGTGCTTTTACCCTATATAATCGGGTTAGGGATACGTGGAAGCTATGTGCCACACCCACTTGGCAGACGTTTTTTAATTTGTTCTATGTGATAAGTTTTTTTAATTTGTTCTATGTGACAAGGGGCTTTATAATTAACAAAAAGAAAACGAGAAAAAACATCAATTTAGCTTGAGCTTTAACGTTAGAAGTAGGAACTGCTATTTTTCCGCTCGTTTATTTCGTTTGTATTCTGTTCAAAGTGGGTTTTTGTCTCGATTAAATGAGTGGAGCTGAGCCACCCAAGCTGCTAAGGAAAAATGCAACCATCTGATGGTCTGCTGGAGAACTGGAAATAGTGCTTGTTGGCATTAAAGCGAGCATAGTACATTCTCCTTTCTAGAGCTCCTTGAGCTAAGTACCAAAATGCGTTCAAAATTGTGTGACGGAAGTAGCAAGGGTTTTTCTTTGAGACAAGACGCCTCATCGGTAGTGTTGTGATCAGCTGCCTCTTCGCATTTCTGTCCATTCACTTCCTTCGCTCAAGTGGTAGGAGCTCCGATTCAGAATCGGAATGATAGAAGATCGATCCCCGGTCGAGGGAAGTTAATTTTTGAATATTCAACAAAGTGGCGCAGTCGTACCGGACCCGAATGGTCTCCTCAGCATTTCTCAGAGAAACAATAAGTCATTAAGATTAGGTCATCAAAACAACTCCCTCCCAAGACACGATCAAGCCACAGCCTATCAGGACAAACGTTGAGGTCAGCAGATCCCCCGCCCCGTGAATAAGGAACATTAACAAAAAACTTTTTTTGCTTCCGAGTCTACCAAGGTAGCGGAAGCTTTGTTTTCACTTTTCAAGGTCAAATATGAAATATTTCATATTTGCTTACCATATTATGGTAGAGCAAGAGTTCCAGAACCGCAGTTATTTCTGCAGTTTTGATCCAATTTCCATCAAATTTTCAGCGAGTGAAGGGCCAGATCGTAGATGGTCCCATATGAATTTAAAGCACCCGTGCATGTCAGTGATGAGGAAGCTATGTGCCAGTTTGGCAGAGTATTGCTTGTGAGTCCACCAAGGTAGAGGAATTATTGTTTTCACTTTTCTAGGATAAAAAAGTCCTATAAATCAAAATTTCCACTCACATTTTACGTTTCTTCTTGAATAATTTTGGTTTCCGTGTCTGTCTGTAAGTTGGTCTGTGCGTCCGTAAATCCTTGTAACGAGCAAAACTACGTGAAATTACGGTCCGAGTTCACATTTTCCATTCGAATTCGATGACATTTTCCGGAATTGTGGATTCGGGACACTAGATGGTGAAAAATAACCATCATAAGTTTCCGTTCGATTGCGATGGTACTTTCAGGGATTGTGGGGTTGAAACATTTGAAAATAGAAGAAGAGATTTTGACAACAGGTTTCGCCCTAGGTCACCCGATTTCTACTGTTTTTACTGTAAAGAGCCTGGTCATATTGTTCGTAAATGTGATAAATGGGTTGCAGATGGAAAACCACCACCTAGGTCAAATACTAACACTCTAGATGAAAATAGAGAGCCAGCTAATGCAAATATGTCCTTAACAGTTGAATCAGTCTCGGTGAATTCCTGTATCAATGGAGATACTGGTTGGTTTGTAGATAATGGCGCTGCTCACCATGTAACATATCAAAGAGAGCTATTCGTGAGTTTTGAAGAATTTAGAGAACGTTCTACAGTAAGAACTGCAGATGGAACTGATGTAGAAGCAATTGGAAGGGGTACAATAGTTACTGAGGCTGAAGTAAATGAAGGTCGAAAAGATCAATCTTCGAGATGTATGGTATGTTCCAAAAATGTGCAAGAACCTGTTTTCAGTGCTAGCAGCTCATGATAGGAATCCACAGAGTGAGTTTAGTTCAAGTACAGAAAGATGTTCGTTCTCCATTGATACAGGAATTCACCGAGACTGATTTAACTGTTAACGACATATTTGCATTAGCTGGCTCTCTATTTTCATCTACCTACGTTCCCTATAACTTTAAATTATTGAATTTTTGACAATAAATATTATGCATCGGATCATCTATAACAATCGGATTATGGATACGAAGTAGATATGAGGAGTTTGATTCCAAAAGCTATTTATCGTGGGAAAAACGCAAAAAACCATAACGACCTGAAAAACGGGTTGTAAACCAATGATGTTATTTCTATATATTTCTAAACTGCAAGAAATATTTTTGGAAAGATAGGTAAATTAGTTCAAAGTTTAAAATAATTTTGAACGAGATTCGAAATATCAGATTTAAGAATATAGTGTTTTTAGAAACAAAACGTAGCGTTTAGTACTTTTTGGAATCAAATGTAGTGGAAATAGTACTTTTTGAAATCAAAAGAAGAGGGTATAGTACTTCTTGAAAACAAACGGATAAGAGACCGCCATGGTGCTGGACCTTTTTGGGGGAACTTTTTGGAATTAAACGGAACAGGTATTCACCCTCGTTTTTCAAGGGAATAGACTATCTTTTGCTCCAAAACGATCGCATTTTTGTGAAGAACTACCACCCTAAAACCCCTGGAAAGTGATAACTCAATTTTTTATAAAAATGGTCTTTAGGACCTTTTGGAATCAAACTCCTCATGTGTGCTACATTCGCTTAGTAGACTTTTCAGGTGTGAAATAATAATAATGAGGAATTTCACCGATTTCTGTTTGCATTTTTCCTGAATAGTTAATGGTGTGGGATAGATGAAAATCGGGCTGATTTCGGAAAATAAGTCTCCTGTTATTTTTGGGAGACAATCAAAATTTTTAATTTCAAAACTAACCGGGAAAACAGACGTGCAGCGGGAACGCTCGCTGATTGGGCTGTTCAGATCGCCGTCTCCTCCCAGTATTGCCCATTGGGACGACGAAAACGTGTTTTCTAAGAGAAAAGTTATCAAACAAAAACAGAGGAAACCTAATTTTCCCCATTTCGCTTTTTCTATTTTTTTCTTCAGTTTTTCGATTTCAAACTTTACTGTTTCATGAAATTTTGCATCTGGGGACTATAGATTTCTCGATCTCAGCGCTTCAAGCGGCCATAAATGAACTATTCCCGCATGACGTCATTTTCCCGATTTTTTAAACATTCGTATTTTCTACACTGTTTTGTTTATTCGTAAATTAGGAAGTTCGGGCTGAAAGTTTGCCTTAGGGGGTTTTTAGAGGTGCTGAATCCGATTTTGGGGTCAAAAATAGGAAATTCCGACATGGTGAAATTCCTCATTATAAATAATATAAATTTCTTAATACATAAATATGTCTCTCTTTCCAGAGGGTTGTATATTTATGAGAAGAGAAAATATTGGTTTGGTACTGATCTTCTTGTAAGTCCGAATTTGGCATATACGCCAGGCTCAATGGGGTATTTCAGTGGGTCGGAAATTCGGGTTTTTGACCTCAAATTTGGATTCAGCCCCCTTGAAAACCTATATACTCCAACTTTAAGCCACATGTGGTTGAAAAATTAATCAAAGAGATCACACGTTTGAAAAAGGCGGGCCGCTATAAATGCACACACACTAGGCAAGGACTACGACGCGGACTACGCCGCGCGCGTGTGTGAGTAGTATTTAGTAGTATCCAAGTGATCCTCCAAGGGTTTCTGTGCATGGATACTTTTTTCAAAGACAGTTGGCTAGCTACGTCACGATTGGCTAGCTACGTCACACCGTTCAAATCTTCAACTTTCCTTAGCTTCTCTGATTTTTTAAAAACATTTTCTCGACGAACAGACCCGATTACCGTTATTCCTGAGCCATACCCTTCTGAAAAAAAATTTAAAAAATTGACTGAAATACCCCATTCTGTAACTCACAGTAAAATCTGAAAACATTGCGGGTTTGCATACCCTAGCCACGAAGGCAGCGCGGCTGGACTGCTCACTAGACCGGCGGCTGTCATGTAGCCGCCCAGAAAGGCCCATGTAGCCGCCGACCGCGTCAGGGAAATCGGTTTCATCTAAAACCACTGAAGCAGGGAAATCGCACCTTAATGGTGGGGGGGGGGGTGATCAGCTACCTCTTCGCATTTCTGTCCATTCACTTCCTTAGCTCAAGTGGTAGGAGCTCCAAATCGGAATGATAGGAGATCGATCCCCGGTCGAGGGAAGTTAATTCATGATGATTCAATAGTAGGTACCAATTCATAAGTCTGAAGCATGATCCTTTTTTTAATTCTAGCCGTAGATTTTTTCGTTTGTGTACTAGGAACTTTGTTAAAGGGTTTTATTAGGAAGCTCTGGGGTATTCTCATTTATTAACTAAATGGAAATTAATGAACATGCGGTTCTTTTGACACTGACTTGGTTATCGTTTGATGCCGGAAGGACCGCGTCGCACAATTCGACGGGGGAAACGTGGGAGCCTCATGAAACCCTCGAGTTACCGCAGTTTCGATATACGACGATCAAATCAGACCACGAGTACCCCTAATGTTTACTGATCATGTACCAACTTCTTCCAAATCTGGTCTAAGATAGAAGGTACCTATACCATTCCTACACAAAAAAACTGCAAATTATTACACAATGGTTTATTATTTTTTATTTTTCTATATAGATCACACGTCTGCAAAGCCACCAACCATCCAACATGAAGAAAAAACATCGCATTTCGGTCAGCTAACATTTGAACGGATATTAGGCCTCTTTTGCGATTCGCACTCGTGTTTCTGATTTATCGTACGTTCAAACTTTAAATTCTCGTAGTGAGCGAACGGTTTGTCCTACAGAGCTCCGGGTGGTCTCAAAAAATTCTATAGAATCTTAAGTTGAAGGAAAAACAATACCTTTAGTATATCAAATTTTTTTGAGTCAGGGCGTTTTCAAAATTTCAAAATTGATTTTGGAAGCCTTAGAAGTGATCTACATCAACCAAAATCTTCGGGGCACAACTAGACCCCAAATGGAGCCTACATACCAAATTTCATCAAAATCGGTCAATGCTAAGTGGGGAAAGAGCCGCGTACGGCGTACGGACGGCCAAATTTTTATTCGATTTTTGGATTCTACGTACCTTGAAACGTAAACCAACAAATTGTGAGGGGGTGTTAAAAATTTTTTTTCTTGGTCGATTCCAAAGGTTCATTATTGAAAATAATAAACCAAAATGGGTCTTTCAATCGAGCGTCACTCGATGACCACAAGTCAATTCATGCTATGACAGAATAGGAAATTCCGATTGCAAAAGTGGAAGTACTTTGTTCGAATTCTTGTCAGCTACGAGACAATTTTCTCCCACGCGTCGAACCAGCAAGAGTCTCCGTTGTTTACGGCTCGATCAAAATGAAATAGGAATTGGTAAAGAGTGCACGGATGGCGATATTCTCACACTGAATTTTTTCTATTGTGTGGTCGACTACTCACACACCTGATAGTAGAACCTACCGGGATAGTACTCAACATCAGGAGAGCGAAATTTCATCCAAGTTGTCAATGGGTGAGTACAGGTGCCTCAAAGCGTAGGAACTGACGGGCGGTGGACAACCGTACCACCCCAAACTAGGAACCCAACTGGACAGGAAATACTTTAAATTTCATAAAATATGTAAAGGATCAACGTTGAAACAGGGATTCGAGGAACAGAAATTGAAGAATGAAACTCAAACTCAAGACGCAAATCAGTAAGGGACCGACATCGAATTTAACGTGCAACGGGTTATCTTATCAGCATAAACAAACCAGAAGGGTACAACAACAAAAATAGCCGAATTTGATTTTTCAATCAAGAAAACTGCCATAAACTATCGAGAATGATCAACACCAATTCCCCAAATGACCTAATACGGGCTCCGCCAAGAATTGGAGTTAGGAGATTATGGAACCGACATCCACTTTGTTTACATTCGTGGATGGCCGTTAGGCGCCAAACTAACCAGGTTATCGTTGAGTTTTTGGCACCACTGAAATTGTGAGCAAATGTGCTCACGTGAAAGAATCATGCGGTAAAGGTGCTGAGCGTATAAATTCAATTACTTACTGCTTGTTCCAAATAATTTCTCGCTAAATCAATGTTCTTAGTGTGTGTAAGGAGAACGTTGCCCAACTGGAGGTGAGTGCGGGCTTCGACCCGACTAGGAGGTTTGAAGGTAAAAACGCCGTGGAGACATTGAATGCACTTTTTGATATCTGGAGGAGAACATGTCCTAAAGTACTCAGCAAGTCCCAATAAAGATAAGTACCAAGCATCCTGAGACGACGCCATCTTCCCGACATCACTACACAACACAACACTAGTGGCGCAGAGGGCCCCCAACCGAATAATGGCCCCAACTGAGGCTCAAACTCGGTCGCCAGTGTTACCTATTTTGCGTTCTGATCATGTACATTATAATTTTGCATTTTATGGGGATTTCAGGTGAATTTGAAGAGAGTTGATGAGTATTTTAAATAAATTCATTTTGTGAAAACTGAAGAACAAATTTATAAGGATTACCGAAAACCGCGTATCCCTGGATTAACGACCATGGATGAGTAAAGTCCATGACTGCCTCTGTGTGGCATGGAAGTAGTACAATACCAATCCAGTATTCCATAGTTAACTGCCGAGATGGGCCTCAGGACACCTTTCCTTTGTCCAAAAGCATTTTTTTATTAGTAATAATATAGAATTTAGTAAGTGTAGTGTTTAGTGTAGTTTAGAATTCCTTCTGCGAGTAGTTACTTAGTTAAAGGCTCCCGATACCTGACAGTGTTTTCATTCCTACTTTTTTTATTCCCGGATCATTATTTTGGTTCTTTTCTGACCATGAGTTGATATTTGAGCTAAAAGAGGAATGATTCATTCGTTTAAATTATATTTTTCCAAAGTACGTACGTAAACACTTTAACATTCCACTTCCTATTGAACTGTTCGTCAATGAAATTATGTGAAGATCTGGAAAGGTAAAGATTGTAAATTTAAAATATAAAGACTCCACCCACCTACCTGTGTCTGATAGATCAAAGCAAATAATTTTAATGGATCGGATTAAAAGTTTCGAGTGAATGCGGGGTAGAAATATCCACGCAGAAATAAAATAATTATGTGTGAAAGAAAACCTTACTTTTGGATTTTCTGTGCGATACCTGGACTAAAATAAAAACAACCGTCATTATTTTTGTGTTTTATTTGCCTATACTTTCCGTAGTGCGGCGCTGCGGTCGAGTCTTCGACACCGCTGAGTGAGCGGCTTTGACATGGAGGGCTCTGACCAGCTCCATGGGCTTCGATGAGAAACAAAGAACTTCCATTCAATTATTTACCTCCATGGCGTCCATGTCTGGTAAACCGAGCATGAATATTCCATCCATGCAACAGCCGCCCCCCGTCACTACAAAGGGGCTGCTCCCTTCGACAACTCCGGAGCCTCATTGGGGAAAGCCGATTTCAGTTTCATTTCATTTTTTCCACATACCCGAATTCCACTGTCAAAATCTGATTTAAAAAAATAATAGTTCAATAAACCGATGTAAATCTGAGAGAAAGTAAATGATTTTACCCTCTATATTGCTTGGATCATTATATGTTTACCGTGAATATCTCTTGGAGAACATTACTTGTCCGAAGTAATGTGTCGACAATTAAAATAAATATTGGGAAAAAATACCGACCAGAAAATGGAACTCCACTCAACAACTGGGTAGGCCCTATCACAAAATGAAACTGCAGACTTTCACCAGAATTAGAGTTAAGTATTCACCAAACACAGACTGTAATGACCGACACAATCAACGATTAAAAAAAACCATATAACAAAACGAAATACTTGGTTCGCGACTTGACAGACAAAACTGACGTAATTTACAATCTTTTTCTCAACTTGAGCGGCAATTTCGAACAGAAAACTAATCTCTAATTCTGGTGAAAGTCAGCAGTTTAATTTCGTGATAGGGCCTACCCAGTTGTTGAGTGGAGTTCCATTTTCTGGTCGGTATTTTTTCCCAATATTCCTTTCTATTCTTTTAATTATCGACATAATGCCTGACGGTGTCAGTCTGAGTTCCAACGAGGGAGAAAAGAGTACATACATCAAAATTAATGATCAGTTGACATTTGTAGGGAACGCCAAAGTTCAATTACATAATACCCGAAAATTTCATTAAAATAGAATGGAAACTGGAGAAGTTATGCTGATTAAATATTTCACGTTTGCTCATGCATAGAGGGTGTTCAATCAGGGAGCAATAAATGTCATAGGGATTATCTATAATGCCGCATTCTAGCCAGGAAACTGTGGATTAGAACCTTCGAATGATGATCAATAAGAGCACCACTAGTGGGTAGGTATACCAAAAATTAAGACTCACAATCAACCCTGCACAGAACGAACAGTTGATCCTGCAGAAATCAGGGTGGTCTCATTCCTTTCCTAAAATTAGACACTCTTAAACTGATGAAAAAACGTCTGTGAGCATTCATTATTTAGGTAGTTAATTATCCTCATAACAAGCTAACGGTTGGGCCTACAGAGCTCTAGGAGCCCCCCCCCCCCCCACTTTTACCATTCAGAAGTGACTGACAATAATCAAAAACATTGGGGCTCAAATACACTTCAAATGGAGTCGATATACTAACTACCAAATTTCATCAAAATCAGTCCATGAAAACTAGTCAAAACAGCGTACGGGCGAACACTTTTTTCCATTCGATTTTTTGATTCTACATACCTTGAGACGTAAACCATTAAATTTGGACGGGGGATTAAATTAATTTTTTTCTTGCTCGATTCTAAAGGTACATTATTGAAAATAATAAACCAAAAAAAAAGGGAATATAGAAGTAAAACGTAGGAAATGTCCTCCAAACTAAAAGAGACTACTTACCTACTGTAAACGTGGAGTAGACTTTGAATGAGATTGATTAACGAAACCAAATGGAAAAGTCAAGGTAAATAGAAATAAAGCAAAATCTCAAATTTAAATTCAAAATTCTGTATATCTCCAATTTTTTGTTTTTAGACGGTAGGTACAAAATTTTCATATATAGGTATTTATCTAGTACATCACAATGTTTCAATCTAAAAGACATTTAATACAATATAATAACATGAGGTAGAGAAAGGTTTGTAGGTAGCAATTAACTAAAAAATAGAGAGCAGTTTGTTATAAATAGAAAGCCCTAGGGAAAGGTGCTCTTTTCCAATAGTAGGTACGAATATGATTGTGGCTGCTTACGGTTTCATTACTAGGTTCCCAGAACAATATAAACTGTGGGCACCTAGGTAACGTTGTGATTGAATTAGCGATTAGTATGCAGGTGATTTAATTGACATAACATGTACAAGTTTCCTTATGCAGTCAATTCTAGGATGTTCAGCAATTTTTTAGTAGGCACCTGCTGATTATTTTTTATTTAGTATTATCAACACCAGAATATTTTGAGTAGAAACGATACAAATCTCAGCGTCTTTAAATGGAGCAAGTTACAAGCTTTAGTTATAGAAGTTGGATTCATAACAGTATAGGTAATTCTACAAAGGCGAACTGCATTTACTAGTTTTCTATTCAATTTGCAAATCTAAGATAACGCTGATATTTTTTGGTTTCTTTTAGACTGTATTCAACTCTATACTAGAGATACTAGTGCATGTTTCACAGCATGATCCCTTGTGATGTATGAGGCGTGATTGGATGGGCTGGATCGGACTCAAATAAAAATCTTGGGAATAAAAACGAATAATTTGTTATCTAATCGTTAAGAATAAATTGAAACTATTTACGTACTGATTATTTGAAGCAATCGCAGAAACTTTATTCTTTCATTAATGTTGAGATGTGCGCCTTCAGAATTAAAAACTTCGTTCGAGATATCTCATTATAAATTACGCGGGCAGGGAGAAGTAAAAAGGCCTAATGAAGAGAATAAGGTCTTTTACTGCAACCTGAAGCACACCTTTTTAGAGTATTTTGCCAATCTACACAATTTTGTATTTGTCCTCTTTTTGTAAATCAAATCAATAGAAATTAAGATTTTGGTGTCGTATTGTTGTATAACCTGAAGTATACAATGAAAACTGAATGATTTACAAAGGGTTCTGTAGTAAAAAACACTACCAAATATAAATTTTAGAAAAATAATTTTCTCAAAATTAAGAAAGTAGGGCTTGTGGTACAAAGGGCCTAAACGCCATTCTTGTCATTTTTCAGTTGTTCTCATTTTTCTCTTCTATGTGCCAACTAAGTTAGAAGTTATCTGCCAAGTATCATTGGATGTTTGGAAATTGAGCGCCAATGCTGTGGTATCAATCCCCAATTCATGTTTTTAGTAGTGGACGTAAATCTAGAGGGTTTTTTCTTACCAACCGACTTTCAGGGCAATGCTGCAAATGTTTTGAGTGGGCTGCTCTTATTAAATTTCTTTTGTTGTTCCTGTAAGTGTGTGAGGAAAGTAGTACCTTCAATGTAGTATTGTGCAGGATACATAAGGCCATCAGGACCTTAGCAAACAGAATATTACATAAGTATGCCCTTTCAAACTCAAATTTTTTTGTTTAATCACTAAATAATAGAGCATATAGAGATATAGGCAGAAACATTAGTACCTACTTTCAATTAAGTTTATGTGAAAAAAAATGGGATGATTCAGATGAAAATTATAAAAAGTTTGGACATGAGAAACTATAAATAGTGATATCTTGTTTTTAAGTTATTGGCGCTTAAGCCCTTTGTACAAGTACTTCAATTAAGGCTCGATTACACAGGGCGAGTTTACTAGCTACTAGCCAGCGAATTCACTAGCCGCTAGTGAACTCTCCCCGTGTCATCGGCTCACTAGCTGACTAGCAGACTAGCTGGCGAGCTGCTGAAAAAGTTGACGACCCGGCTACTTTACAAGCTACTCGCTAGCTAGTGAGATTGTGGGCCAGTAAACTAGCCCTGTGTAATCGAGCCTTTAGTAAGGGTTACTACCTACCTAGGCCTTCATGGGACCGTGGAGCAGGTGAGTTACTATCTTCGCTCTTATCGCCTGTTTCTCTTTTGTATCAAACAACTACCTAGTAAGAATGCACAAGTGAGAATAATCTCGTGTCATATATTCTTGTAATGTAATATAAACTTTTATTTGAGGTAATCAAAAATTACCTTCAACGAAAAATATCAATAAAAAGCTCTACTTAAAAATAGTAGTGAAATTGAATAAAATAATAACTCAAAAAAGATCAACATCAATAATCATTACATTGGCAGTGGCAGTTTCCATTAAACTATTCACATCGTATCCTAGGCAATGTTAGGAAAACTATTTATTTTTGTATGGCAGTGCGTTTTATACCACTCAAAATAATGAGTTCTTACAATGTGATGTGCACAATTTTACTAATCAAGGTAGCTATGTGAATTTGATTTGTTCGAACTCACACTCGAGCGTGTTCAATGATAATATTAATAAACGAATCTTTCAAGACATATGATCAAAACATTCAGGGCTTTCGAAGATCACGGTACCCGCCAATGAAATATCTAGGCACCACAAATGAATACATTAATATACAGTCCCCATTAATTTGACAGCCCCAAAAACAAATATGAGTGTTATCAAGAAATTTGAGCAAATAAGAGATTATTTGAAGGCGATTAATACAAGAAAAAAAAACTACATAGTAAGTATAGGCACCTAATGAATGTAAATGGAATGGCGTTTAATACTTTTGTACTTATGAAACTGTGATTATTTTGAGACATTTATACCCAAGGTACAAAAGTTCTTAACAGGGAGTAATCAACTAGTTATTATACGAGGGGGGACCCAAGCGTAACGAGAATTTTGAAGGGAAATGTCTCATGAGTCAGTTTACGAAGTTTGGTTGCAGTGAGACGCTTTATGTTATAATGGAAAAGTTATAACACAGTGTTTTCTGTGTAATAAATTTTTCCGTTTTGGCGAAAACTTGGGATGACTGACATCCTAAAGCAACACGTGGCTGTGAAATGTTGTTTCTGTTGAGAAAAACACCCGCCGAGACTCTTGTTATGTTTGAAACATCCTATGAGGATGCTGCTTCAAATAAAACATATATGGTTAATAAAAAATAGTAAAACCTATTGAGACCAGCCAATCATCAATCAGTCAAGAATCAATGTCAAGAACTGATGACAACGTTGAGAAAATCAACACCCTGGCTCGTGAATACCATCGTCAAACCATAGTCGGGATGTCTGGGAATTCTATCCAGAATATTTTATCAGAGGATTTGGGCATGAGAAGGGTTGTAGCCAAACTTGTACCATGCCTCCTTACAGATGAGAGAGCGTTGATTTCATGCAGTTTAGAGCTGCAAAATCAGCTGCAAGATGGCCCAGCAATTTTTTTCCAAGGTCATTGCTGGTGACGAGTCATGGAGCTATGGAGATGATCTCAAAATAAAGCATCACTCAACCCAGTAGAAGATAGGTTACTCTCCGTAAAAAAAAGCTGCATGGTGAAGTCAAACATAAAGACAACGCTCATTTGTTTTTGCTTCCGAGTCTACCAAGGTAGCAGAAGCTTTGTTTTCACTTTTCAAGTTAGAAAAAAGTTCCCCAAAATCAAAATTCCCACTCGCGTTTTACGTTTTAGACCTTCCTGAACAATTTTGATTCCGTGTCTGTGTGTCATGAAATCCTTGCCCCAGCCAGAACTTCCACATTTCTCACCCATTTCGTGAAATTTTCCGGGATTATGCGGATCAGGTTATAGATGGTCCCCTATGAAAATCATCACCGCCGGACTGATAGTAGCCGCTGCGCATGCGCAAACGTGAATTCCTTGTAACACCCATAACTTCCATATTTTTCATCCGATTTCGATGAAATTTTCCGGGATTACGCGGATTAGATTGTAGACAGTCCCCTATGAAAATCAAGGCCTTAAAATTGACAGTAGGCTCTGCGCATGCACAAACGTAAAATCCTTGTAACAGCCATAACACTTACATTTTTCATACGAATTTGATGAAATTTTCTAGGATTGTTCAGATTGGCGTGTAGATGGTCCCCTATGAAAATCATCTCCCCCAGACTAATAGTAGTTGCTGCGCATGCGCAAACGTGAATTCCTTATAACAGCCATAACTTCTACATTTAACATCAGATTTCGATAAAATTTTCAGAGATTATGCAAATTAGGATGTAGTTGGTCCCCTATGAAAATCATCGCTCTCAAACTGATTGTAGATGGTCCTTAGAGGGTAGTGGAAGGTACTTAGAGATTGATGTCTTGAGATTAACTACTATGCATCGGATCATCTACACAATCGGGTTATGGATACGAGGAAGCTTTGTGCCACACCCACTTGGCAGACATTTTTCGATTTTCGAAGTGTAGTGTGCTCAGAATATGTTCCACTGGATCGAACGGTTAATCAACATTTCCGCTTGGAAGTTTTGAAGAGACCTATGGAGAGCAATTGAATAAAAAGGGCGGATTTGTGGCACACAGGGCATTGGTTCTTCCATCTTGACAACAATCCTGCGCACACCTTTTGATGAAACATATTGTTTAGTAATGCATGCATTCCAAGGGACGTCCCATTGGATAAGCATTAGATCAGTTTAACCAGTTGGTAAGCTATAAAACTGTTTCACTCGATGTAATTTACTTATTACTTTAGGCAAGAAATCGTGATCCCCCCCCCCCTCACAATTATCCACCATAACATTTCTAGCGGCGTGGGAGCCTCGAATCTGAAGAGCATTTTAAAATCCGTGATCTACGATACCCAACATGCGATTTCGAGTTCACCCCCCCTCCCCATCACCGCCACCAATGGTGCCAGTCTGGCACCAAAGCAGAAATACGACGTAACATTGAACTTTCATCTATTAGTTTTAGTAGGCAGTCCGTCGAAGATCACATCTGTATTTAAGGTGAAACACAATAAAAACCCACGAAATATGTGGTTTATGGTGTCCTGGCGCCATGGTGGCACCACTATAAGTTCCATGGTGGCACAGAGAATAATTCATGAAAATCCGGAGGTATGATGAGAATTTTTCCTCAATTTCAAAGGTTGGGTAAAATTAGTAAGCAGTAACGGAACCAAAATATTGAAAAACCGGATTTTTCGTGAATATAATCCCCCCCACTCGCCCCCTCCCCATGCAAATTTCGGTACTCTGGTGAAATCATGTACAACTCGGAAGTTATTTGAGTCAAACAAAAAAAGAAACAAACAAATCGGTTGGAAATTGAGGCCAGGGCAGAGTTTACAAGATTATGCCCGCAAATGCAAGTTTTTTAAGCATTAACCCCCCCTTTCAAGGCAAAATTCGAAATTCCGGCGACGTAGTGCACAACTAGATAGTTTTCTGCGTCGAACAAAAAAAGGAGCACGAAAATCGGTTGAGAACTAAGGCCTGGGCAGAGTACACAAGATTTCGTCACACACACACACACTTACAGACATACACCTATGGTTTTTATCGCGGATTTGGATTCAGAATGGTCTAAAACGGATTACTGTGTGGTTATTTTTTTTTTCTGTTGAGTGTTGTCCTCCTTCACCCCAGATCGATCGCATAAGGACGCCCAAGTCTTACTGTGGGACGTCCTAAAAACGCACGACACCGATCCCCCCCCCCTTCTACATTCACCAGATCTCGCCCCCTGCAACTTTTTCAATGTTCCACTGACTCAAACGGTTTGATAGGAAAACGTGTTCAAACTAAGGAAGAGGTGAAACAAAACTCGCTGGATTGTATGAAGGAAATTCCATTCAGTGAATATCAACATTGTTTTGAACGATGGGATAAGAATATTGCAGTCAATGGTTATTACTTTCAAAGAGACTAAAATTTTGTGTAAAAATGTTGAAAAATAAAGGAGTTATGACGAAATTCCCGTTACTTTTGGGTCCCCCCTCGTAGTTTCATCATTTTCAAACATCTCTTCTTTTCCAACATCTTATAGTCACTAATGAGTTTTCTGACAACATTAATTTCAGATAGTATACTTTTGTTATTTGGGAGGTGAACGAGTGCTTTCTTCAAATCACAGAGAGCTTGGTCGTAGTTTGACAAATTTTTGTTGGCTTGAGCTCTTCTAAATAGTGCTTTGGTATTCTGATGGTCGATGCTGAGAACCTGGAACATTAGAAAAATAATCAAGGTTGAAAGATCATCAAAGTTCAATAGATTGATCTACTATTGGCAGAGAAAAAATTCCGCCAAGCGCTCCAGCAGCAGATGGAGGAACTGAAAGAAACGGTACTTTGAATCAGCACATTCTATACATACATCTGTGTAACTTCCTAGATGTCTCCGGTTATTATGATGAAGATTAATGTTAATTGGTAGTTGTTGGAAAATACCTGTTATTGGTGTCAAGTATAGGAAAACGTGATGTGTTGTTCTACAAAGTTTGGAAGCTACGAAGTAATTTTGAAGATCAAAAATGTTTGTAGTTCTAACAATCGTGTCTGTGTGCTCGCACGTTAAACTGGTTATATTAATGGAATAAATTATTCTTACGCCTCAGTATTCCAGTCCGAAAAATTGAATAATTTTGGGAAACTGTTCCAGAATGGTACCTATTTGGTTTGGACTTGTCTTATCACTGGAGAGAAACAGGTACAAAAGCCATGGAAAGCTGATGAATTGAGTCAGTTGTTCTCAAAAGTCATTAGACCAATACTTACTGTCCCTCGATGGAAAGAGTCCTGAAGGACCGACCTATTCCTAAACTGAAAAATCCGTTCAACCTCCTCCGAGCTTATCACTCGACCAGGGAAATCCCGTTTTCGGTCACTTCCTCTCAAATCCTTTACCTGACTTTCCACTGGGTTCTAGGTAGGAAAGTGGAAGCTGTTAACAATATTAATAAATATGACAGGAAATCTTACGTGGGCCACATCAAGAAGATTGAGGATGATTATTGGCAAATCGAATACAAATTTTGCCAAAAAAGATAGGCCAAAAAAACTGTGTAATCTCTCCTGACAAACTCGCTGTCGAGAAGAGTTATTTTATTACGTAATTACGGCAGGCTACTATTCTTTCTCGATCGCGAGTTCGTAATGTATTTTTAGGACGTCCCACAGTAAGACTTGGGCGTCCTTATGCGATCGATCTGGGGTGAAGGAGGACAACACTCAACAGAAAAAAAAGTAACCACACAGTAATCCGTTTTAGACCATTCTGAATCCAAATCCGCGAAAAAAACCATAGGTGTATGTCTGTGTGTGTGTGTGTGTGTGTGTGTATGTGTGACAAAATCTTGTGTCGTCTGCACAGGCCTTAGTTCTCAACCGATTTTCGTGGTTCGTTTTTTCTTCGACGCGGAAAACTATCTACTTGTGCACTACGTCGCCGCAATTTCGAATTTTGCTTTTTAAGGGGGGGAAGGGGGGGGGGGTTAATGCTCAAAAAACGTGCGTTTGTGGGCATAATCTTGTCAACTCTACCCAGGCCGCAATTTCCAGCCGATTTGCGCGTATCTTTTTTCTTTGACTCAAATAACTCCCGAGTTGTACATGATTTCACCAGAGTATCGAAATTCGCAAGGGGAGGGGGCGAGTAGGGGGGATAATATTCACAAAATATCCGATTTGTCAATATTTCGGTTCCTTTACTGCCTAACTACTAATTGTACCCAAGCTTTGAAATTGAGGAAAAATTCTCACTATACCTCCGGATTTTCATGAATTATTCTCTGAGCCCCCGAACCGTACATAGTACATATCTGTATATAACTGAGGTGACAAACTTTTGTTTCTTTCATAAACGATAACATCGGCTTATCGCCGTCTGAATGAACTATTATAGGAGACATTGCCAAAACTGCCGTTTTGTAGCAATGGGAGTCATGGGAAACGTCGAAAAACCTGACGGAAGTCATCGGTAATGAAGGGTTTCTAAAAGATTCATGCGTTATTATTTCATCTTTTCAAATTGTGAGTTCAAACTGGTGATAAAATTGTATCCTGAATTTTTATTCTACGAATGATAATATAAATTTGCTAGCCCACTATTTCATTTTTACTGATCGAGTGTTTTTGATTGAGTACATGAGTTATCTAAACCCCTTCAAGTACGGTCTTCCGTATCCATCATAATAAATTAACAGAAAGATCCCCACGCTGAAACCTAGGAATACAACGACGAGCTTTTGATGGGGCTCAAAAATATTTCCAGAGAGCTTGGTCCTCCTTAGGGCAAAATGTAAAAATGAAAATAACTGCACCTGTGGTGACTGACTCATATTTACTCGAAACCTTTTTCCTACCGACTGCAAGACATGCCTTCTATTTCACATTGTCCCGAGACTTCTACCTCTGGTCGACATTCTAGCCTTCCTTAGTGCCTCATTTAGTATTTATTTTTTAGCATTTAGTGCCTCATTTACGCCAATTTTACTAATGCAGATGAGGCTGTAACTAAAGTTTGAATTCTGATGAGCGGATTATGATTGCATGACCCTTCTTAAATTCTCTATTTGCGGGGTTTTCCGAAATTTTGCCTAGAACCCTGTTAATTTATTAATTAGTTAATTAATTACTCAAAATTAATGAAAAAAAATCGAAACATAATTAACTAAAAATTATTTATCAAAACCTGCAGAACGGCCTTAGCAGATTTCAAATCCAAGTTTCCAGTCATGAGACATTAGTAATTCAAAATATGATCATTTCAAGACGCTACTTGGCGGCGAATTTGGGAACTAAACCCGGGACACTTAGCCTTAAACAAGGTGAATTGTTGCGATGATGTTGAGAGAACGCGATCATGAACGCTATCTGTTGCAGTCCACTATAACTACGTCGTGGAGCTCCACCAATCAGAACACTTCTAGGGCTCCCAGCTTTAACTTTCAGCCCAGTGGTCCATATAGTACCCATTCAGATTGGACCAGTTTACTCACTGGGGAGAAAATGGCACAAAATGTTCATGTAAGAATAAAATAAAAACATTACTTAGTAAGAATTAGTGTTTTGGACCAGTTTACTATTATGACTCTGATAACACTAGATTACAAAATTTAGGGGAAGTCTGGCTGCCTCGTTCTTTCACCACTTTTCTTATGGTATTTGGTGCGCTGAATCCGAATCTGACGTCAGTTTTTTTTGTTTACGTCGGATTTTCGAGATATAGCTAGTTTTAAGATTTTTCTAGTTCTCACTTTTCTTCATTTTTTAGTGAAAACTCATCTTGCTCAAATCTCCTCAAAAAGTACTCAGACTTATAGGAAATTTCATGTAGAATCCGAATATGTACTTAGTTTTTAAGTAAAACTGTGTTAAACCCCCTATTTTCTACAAAACGTATCAAAAAACACCGGTTCTCAACGTGTTTTCTTCGGGTTTTCCCTTACATTTTGCCACTTGAAAAAAAATTAAGGCTAAAAAAATTTTCTCGGGCCTTTACTCCGTAGGGGGGACATCCCAGAGGAGAATGAGACCAATCGCAGCCTCCTAAACCCATTAATATCGAATGGGCGGAATGGGAGGGGATACACTTCGTGCTATCCAATTTCCCAGATTCCTTGAATTCCAAAAGGAATGAAAAAAAAACTAAATGGGTAAATTGCTCTGAAGGACCACTGGAATTAAAGGATTCCAGACCTGAAGGGTATATTGCTTTGTTGAACTAAATTTTGAGTACTGAATTTTATGAGTGTGTGAGCAGAGGTTTGAAATGAGAAGATGCTATTGAAAAAAGTTGTAAAGATACGTTTATTATATTTTTGACAACGAATAAAACCCCTACCTATGGCCATAGGAATAATTTAATTTAATTGCGGTACCTTGTAGTATCTGAGGTGGGTTTCTGTCCGTGAAGGGCGGTCGTCGACGCCGTTGCGGTCGGAGGCGGCGGCAGAACACGTGGAAAGGCCTTTTTGGAAGGCAGCCTTCTCCAAAGGGAAAATCCAACGTCGTCGGCGCTCCTTTTCGGGGTGAAAACAGCACCACAGGTCCAGATAGTGATGGCCAAGGCTTCGTACAAGGTAGGATATCTTCCGAGTAAAACGATCGGAGATGAGGGTTTATGAAACGTTGTAAAAAGCAAAAAGGGCGAGACGAGAGGCAGCTTCGAACAAAAGGCATTTGTAGCAAATGGCGAATTCACCGCGGAAGATGGTCCAGCTTTTGCGGGAGGCTGTGATGCCCTGACAACAGATGATCTGTGCAGTCCAGCCAACCAGCCGGCAACAAAGGCGCTAGACGGGGAGCTCCGAAGGCGAGTGTGAAGGGGGCTCGCACGGAGAAGATTCCTTGCCCCTTCTCGGGCGCAGTTGGTAAACCCGGATCAGGATGCGTGCGGTCCCTCTGCGCCGATCGCCCGTGGCCACTGTCCGCTCGTGCAAGAGTGGGGATCGCGAATTTTCACAACGGGAACGCCTGTTCTGTCCATCGAAGGAATGAGTTTTTTCATGGCACTGAGATGAAAACTCACAAAAACCGTTAGTTAATTTTTCGAGATAAGTATGTGCGTTCCTAAATCTGTTTTCCTCAAATGGATTTTCCTTTCTTCTACATTTTTTATGCTTGTCACCTATTAAGAGTAAGATCGAAAATAGGTACTCAAAGGGGGAGTACATCATAATTGGGAAACTCTTGTTTTGTTAAGTGATTTTAATTCAGTTTTACAAAGGAAACAATAAACTGCAGAAAAGTTTACGGTGTAAATCTGTTTCATGAAGGCCCAGATGAATCAAAAGTTGGTACAATGTTTGGTTATTCCTCCACCTCAGAGGTTCCACCAAGATATACAACCAAGGAAGAACGGTACAAAGGGTATTGGGAAGTTCACATGGTGGCGGACTATTGCTGGACCTTAAAAAGAGATTTACCTCAGGCGGCGAAGTTTTCTCTACATAGATGCCGGCGATGAAACCTCTGAGGTGGAGGAATAACCAAACATTGTACCAACTATTGATTCATCTGAGCCTTCATGAAACAGATTTACACCGTAAACTTTTCTGCAGTTTATTGTGTTTCGTTTGTAAAACTGAATTAAAATCATTTAACAAAACAAGAGTTTCCCAATTATGATTTACTCCCCCTTTGAGTACCTATTTTCGATCTTACTCTAAATAGGTGACAAGCATAAAAAATGTAGAAGAAAGGAAAATCCATTTGAGGAAAACAGATTTAGGAACGCTCATACTTATCTCGAAAAATTAACTAACGGTTTTTGTGAGTTTTCATCTCAGTGCCATGAAAAAACTCATTCCTTCGATATTAATGGGTTTAGGAGGCTGCGATTGGTCTCATTCTCCTCTGGGATGTCCCCCCTACGGAGTAAAGGCCCGAGAAAATTTTTTTAGCCTTAATTTTTTTTCAAGTGGCAAAATGTAAGGGAAAACCCGAAGAAAACACGTTGAGAACCGGTGTTTTTTGATACGTTTTGTAGAAAATAGGGGGTTTAACACAGTTTTACTTAAAAACTAAGTACATATTCGGATTTTACATGAAATTTCCTATAAGTCTGAGTACTTTTTGAGGAGATTTGAGCAAGATGAGTTTTCACTAAAAAATGAAGAAAAGTGAGAACTAGAAAAATCTTAAAACTAGCTATATCTTGAAAATCCGACGTAAACAAAAAAAACTGACGTCAGATTCGGATTCAGCGCACCAAATACCATAAGAAAAGTGGTGAAAGAACGAGGCAGCCAGACCACCCCTAAATTTTGTAATCTAGTGTAATCAACCTAAATAATTAAGAATAATCACCTGATTGCAAAGTTCGTGAGCTAGTTTGTATTCTCCACATTTCAAACTCACAGCAGCGAAGTTCGAAAGGCAAGCAACTTTCAGGCTATTCATATTCATTTTTGAAGGTCGTGTTTTCGAATACCTGAAAAAGCGTTATAATGTTTCAAAGTCAATATTTTTAAAAGAAAATGGTTAAGGATGGTTACTTTCTACAGAGTCTACTCCAGTGGTCAATTTATTATAGTGGTTTGTGAGTTGTTTAAATCGAAACTTCATAGAAATAAGCATGCGAAAATGGTGAGGGATCGTGACTTTATGTCGTGTGTATTTTTGAAGGTCGTGTTTTCGAATACCTGAAAAAGCGTTATAATGTTTCAAAGTCAATATTTTTAAAAGAAAATGGTTAAGGATGGTTACTTTCTACAGAGTCTACTCCAGTGGTCAATTTATTATAGTGGTTTGTGAGTTGTTTACATCGAAACTTCATAGAAATAAGCATGCGAAAATGGTGAGGGATCGTGACTTTATGTCGTGTGTATTTTTGAAGGTCGTGTTTTCGAATACCTGAAAAAGCGTTATAATGTTTCAAAGTCAATATTTTTAAAAGAAAATGGTTAAGGATGGTTACTTTCTACAGAGTCTACTCCAGTGGTCAATTTATTATAGTGGTTTGTGAGTTGTTTAAATCGAAACTTCATAGAAATAAGCATGCGAAAATGGTGAGGGATCGTGACTTTATGTCTTTCTTAATTTCGTAAAGAAAAAACGGTCGGAAAAAAGTGATAACGTGGTACTGTATTTATGTGTGATAGGACGAGGCCGGCTGGAACCCTAATCTTAACCTCTTAATTTTTCCCATATCAAAGAAAATGGGCCATTAATTTTAGTATACACGATAATTGCACATTCGACGAAATTTTGACACATTAAAAATTATCAAACGAGAATCATGAAAATTCAGCTCACCACTCAATGTAACGAAGAGCTTTCTTATACTTCCGATTGGCATTAGGGTAATCGGCTTTCCGGAAGAAAACATTGCCAGAGTCTTTGATTTTATTAAATACTGCCGCTGCGTCCTCAATCTAAAATTGAAGTATGAAAGTTACCTTGAGTATTATTTCAACCATTCACAGTAATAGTTCTCAGCACCAAGTTCGAAAAGATGTCTTTGACAATTGCATGAACTTCAATTGTTATCATTATTGTTTACCTACCTTATTGGGAAATCCGTCGTAACCAGCAAGTGGAGCATTGCTGGTTATAACGGATTCTCCAATAAGATACATAAACAATAATTGTATTCTTATGACGAGCTGAACTAACTCCATACATTTAATTCAATCGTTATTGTCTTGAATGAGATCTACCTTTCCACACCAAACTTCGAGTAGGATGGCCAGTGAACATATTGCTACTATTATTGTTGGATTGATACGGCACATTAATGTAATAACGTTTGTTATAGATGAAGTTTTGGTTAGTTGTAGATCTGGATCATTGGATGAATATGTTTGGATCACTTTGGTTTAGACCAACCAACCTCTAGGTCTTTAGGGTCAAATTTATAGGGCATCGAATAAAAGAGACTGTTGCCCCGACAGAGGCAATGGGAGAGGCTGCTCCAAAAACAAAATTCTACTTTCCCCCAAGGTCATAAATATCTGCCTACTATAGATTTATTGAGCATTAAAAAAGTAAAGTAAACAACTATTTCAGATTGGATTTTGTCCGACTGCCATTCCTGGCATCGCAGACGTCATCAGCTGTCTTCCAAAGGGAAAATCAGAATTTGTTCTGATGATTTCGCTAATGGCTTCTCATTGCCTCAGCGCCCTGGGTAGTGACGAGGGGGGCGATGAGCCCCGGACGCACGAACCCCGGCGGTGAGATTCGAACCCACGACCCCGAAGGAGTCGCTCAGAACCCCAGCACCAAAGAACGCGTGCTCCAGCTCTCACGGCCACACTCGGCCCCCGCTGATGACATTAATATTATGTACAATAATTAGAACTAGACACTAAACTGTTGTTCATTTATAATGTGATTGAATGAATATCATATCAGCTAATCAAGGATGAATTAGATGGAATATGTCACCTTTAAGTCATTTTCATTTACATTCCAGTCATCAGGAAATGCAGGAACATTATCACCATCATTTTCTGGAATGTGCCAACTTTCTCCAGGCAGTACTTGACCGCAATCCTTTATGATACATGGCTTGAATAAAAATAATACAGTAAATATTAGTTAAGGAAAATCAGGATCAATGCAAAAATTATAAAGTTGTCGCAGGTATTGACCATTGTCTGTATTGACTGGCCACCCACTTCATTAATAAAAGCCTAGTACCTTACACACTAAACAAGTAACCTGATTGCTTTCTCCACTCTATACATGGGTAGGATTCCTTCTCTACCTGTGCAGAGATTTTGCATGAGCACGATGCATAATTTCCCATCAAAATCTGCACAGCCATTTAGATGTTGAGCACATCTGCGCCCAATGTTCCAAAGTAGCCTATTCTCTTCCTGCGAGCATAATGTAAATATCTTATTACATATATACATATATGTAATTGATCGGTTGACCCGTTTAGCACTAATCGTTTCCCAAACACGAACAGACAATTTCTCCAGAAATTGGAACTTGGACTTCGGAACCATTTATTTAAAAAGGTAATGAGCATTATGCAAAACTTCGTATTTAAAAGTTTCGCACTGTTCTACAATTGTCTACTCCCTTCTGGTGAACCAACTTAAAAATGTACCACATCTGGTGAATATCAGTTGAGCCACCTGGTTGTAATCGGTTTCGGACTGACAGAAAAATAAATTGATATATTAGAACAGATTCCTATGAACCCACTAGCAGGTAGGTACTAAATTTTTGAGACCTTAAAGAAAATGAATAAGTGATAAGGGAAAGGGGATTTGGGAGGATTTTTTGTGAAAATAGCTGCTTATGTGGAAACTTTTTTCCAGGAATAGAATTAAAATAATAGAAGGGAAAAATGAAAAGTGAAATAGCAAGTGCCTTACTCACCTGAATGGGCGCTCCTTGCACGCATGATGTGGTACTCACTTCTTTAACCACACCAAGACCAAACACAACTTTCCCGAAAACAACGTTTGTGCCATCAAGATGAGGACATGGAGTCGTAGTGATGAAAAACTGAGAATTATTTGTGTTAGGTTTCCCATAGTTAACCATGCTGACTATTCCTCCAGAGTCGTGCTGAAATTATAGAACTAGGTGAGCACGTTTCAACTCATCTACCGGGCAGTCATAAAGGAGGACAATCATGTGTACTATGGCAGTGGGGCTCACAAAAGACAAAAACAAGTTAAACAGAATCTATTAATCATGTAATTAAGTAGGTAGAAGTGAAATGACCAGTAAACTCTACGTAATCGGACAGAATACTGTTTTTGGAAATGATAAACAAACTTTGATGGTTTAGAATATTTCCACTAGTGAATTTCCAACGTCACGGAACAACATGTGTCACCTTTTGTGAGACTTCCATGGATCCTCTATCATCAGTTTCATAAAATTTCATGAAATTCATAAAAATTTCAAAAATTTTTTTCATAAAATACGAAAAATAATCGTCACTCCACTTTTTCTTCAATGTCCATAACATCCACGCAGTTTTGCCAATGGCACAGACCATGTTATTGCTTTTGCGTCTACCAAGGTGGCAGAAGCATTGTTTTCATTTTAAGGTTGAAAGAAAAGTTCTCAATTTTTACTGTTCTCTCTAATTTTACGTTTCAGGCTTTCATGGACAATTTTGGTTACGTGTCTGTCTGTCTGTCATGAAATCCTTGTAACGGCCAAAACTATCAATTTCGATAAAATTTTCCCCTTTTTTTCCTTTTTTTGCATGCACGAACGTGAATTCCTTGTAACCGCCTTCTTGATATCCAAGTTATACACAGCTTCTACATTTTCCATTTGATTTCGATGAAATTTTCAGCGATTATGCGTATCAGGGTTTAGATGGTATCCTATGAAAATCATGGCCCCAGATTGACAGTAGCCTCTGCGCATGCGCAAACGTAAAATCCTTGTAACAGCTATAATTCCTACATTTTTCATCCGAATTTGATGACATTTTTCAGGATTGTTCCGATTGGCGTGTAGACAATCTCCCGTGAAAATCATCGCCCTAGAACAGATAGCCACTGCGCATGCAAAAACGTGAATTTCCTTGTAACATCCATAACTTCTACAGTTTTCCATCCGATTTCGAAGAAATTTTCAGGAATGTACGAATTGGCGTGTATATGGTCCCCTATAAAAATCGTTGCCCCCGGATTGATAGTATCATCTGCGCATGCGCAAACATGAATTTCCTTGTAAAAGCCATAACTTCCAAATTTTCCATCCGATTTTGAAGAAAAATTCAGAGATTGTGCGGGTAGATGAGTATATACTATGGTATATCGTCGATTGAGAGGCAACTCCCCCTATCGACCATTTGTACGGAAATGAGATTTTAGATCATTCTTATTCCTCTTCTCCCGTCGCATAGAGTTTTTGGCTTCAAATTGTTCCTACTAGATGAAGGAGTCAAGGAAACTCGAAAATGATAACAACCCCTATCAACATTATTAATGGCAACAGACCGTATCAACCAGTTTATTGCTTCTCCAGAAAAATTGGGAAATGGTCGATAGGGGATGTTGCTTCTTAAGCGACGATATGGTCCCCTGAGCGTAGAGATAGATGTTTTGAGATTAGCTACTATGCATCGGATCATCTATACAATCGGGTTATGGGTACGAGGAAGCTATGTGCCACACCCACTTGGCAGACTTGTGATTTTTTCCCAATCAGTAAGCCTCATTTACAATCGCTTTCGTTCCAAAGAATGGTTGCAGTTTCTATTTGTCAACAAAGAGCTGATCATTATGAAACAACCCCAAGTTGATCAGTTACTGATCAATAATGTATTATCACAGTGTTGAACAATTTATTATCATTCAAATTGAGTATTCAAACTTTCGATCCTTCTTAATCCCACTGAATTCATGAAATTGTATGTAATCACACTGAATTACAGAAATGAATTAAATTCATAACAGAAAATGAATTATAGAAATGAAACATTTCATTATGAAACAATTCGAAATTATTCCAATAAACATAGTTTGATGAAATTAAGGGAAATCCTAACCAATAAGATCCTACAGCGCAGTCGACACACAGCCTCCTTGACGCTACTAAGACTATAGATAACGAAAAAGATTGGTTTAAGAATGAAATATAAGAGGTAATATCAATAGAAAGGAATAATCATAAAGCTGTTGATTATCGAATCAATGTCAAGAACCTAAGTAAGTGCTATAGAAACGTATGGAGACATCAAAAGCATTCCATACTGCTGTAATAATAAGTATTCCTCTTGAATACCTAAAATGTGTACAGGTTCGCAGTATTAGAAGCACCATCTATTAAATAAAGTAAGCTTTGTGTTTATAAGAGTTAGGTGCCAGTGCATTAAAGGTGGTGTAAAGAAGTTGTTATTAACAACAGCGTTATTAGTTATAGGTGGAATCTTACTGGTTTTATTGGTAGGAACAAACACATATTGAAGAATAAAGATAATATATATTTTGGAGTCCAATTAAAGTAGATCCAACTGGAATTGCATTGAAAGAACACATACCTTCAAAATAAAATTTTCATCTTGAAAGGTTGGGCCATAAATACTTTCACCACCGGAACCATTGAAGTTTAGTATATCTCCTCCTTGTATCATAAATTCTGGCTCAGCTACAAACAAACATATCGTAATTAAGAAGGTTCATCCTGAAAAAACCAGTTCTCAACTAATTAAACTCACCTCTGTGGAATAGACATCCTTTATAATGGAGGGGCTTTCCGTTAATCCCAATCCCTTTCTCTCCAGTACAAAGTTGGCGAAAGTTCTCAGCTGTTCGAGGAACTAAGTTTTTGAATAATTCAATTACAACTCTGCCAACTAAAACGAACAAAATTACATAATTATAATAAACCAGCGCAAAATTTATATTTTTGTCAAGGTGTAAAATAACAACAAAATGACATTACTCGCGAGTGATGTTATATGTACAATAACTAGGTAGGTACTACTGAGACTGTAAGCAGCGTCCACTCAATGCGGATTGAGGATCCCTGTAGGATCTGCATCAAACTAACGTTGCTACGAGTACATTGTTATGTGGATCGCCCATGCGGATCATATTGCAGCTTTCATGCAAGTAATATATCTTGTGTAATGCATTTTGAAACTTTTATAGAATAAGTTTCATAAGATATTCTTATTGAAAAATTCACGTTGATTCCAAATATACCACATATTAAGATGTTGAACATAAAAATTTCCACTGAAAAACTGTAAAAACGCGTTTTTACCTTATTTTTGTAGAAAATTTGATCCCATATTATTATTATTCCAAGCGTATTAACATGTAGTATATTTAGAATCAGTGTAAAATTTCCTACAATAATACTACATCAAATATATCTTTTAAGATTATTCCAAATGCACATGAATTGTCGCTTGCATGAAAACTGCAATCTGACTGAGGGTGAGCTGCAAAGGCGATCCGACGTCTGCACTACAATTGCGAGTTGCCTTTCATTGATCCTGACCTATGGAAAGGTTGGCATCCTCAATCCGCCCAGAGTGGACAAAACACAAACAGAAGAAATTGAAATTTATAGGTATTTTAGAGAAACAGGAAACCACTTTTTACACAATAACCAACCCCTCCATCTTTCATGTAACTATAGGGTGTTCAAAAGTAGGGGGGGGGGGGGGTGTTTTTGAGTTGGTACCTGAGTTTCTGATGGTGGTTGGTGGCCCTGTCGTTACAATTTTCGATATCTATTATCAACGCCATCAGTGATTGTAAGCCCTCAGTTGCGAAAAGAGGAGCTTCGTTCATAGTGGTGTCCAGGACAGTTGTAGAATAGTCTGGACATGTACAGTAGTTATGGTTCTGACTTCGCTGTTCGCAGTGACTTTCAAACCCAGTTTTAGACTCGCTCAGAGTTTGGTTTTGTAGTTCAGAATTTTTTCTCTAACTCAGTTTCCGAACTCAGAGGAGATCTCTGGTGAGGGTTACAAGAAATTTTAATAACAGTTGGCTGTGTGCACTTCGTGGCACATCAGACATTTTTAGAATTCAGTACCTCTGATTACTGATTTGAATTGATCATATAGCCCAGTCAATTTATACATCTAAAATTATTGTGTAATAATTTGCAGCGTATTATGTTACACGATAACAGATTAGGTGCAGCAGATCCAAATCATGGAAGCGTTTGCAGCATAGAAAATCCGAAAACACGGTTCGAAATTCTGGGCGGCCATTTTTCAGAACTCCTCCAGTTCTGGACAAGTTCTAGAACTGCACTACGAACGAACCCAGGGATAGTACAGGACATCAGAGCCTGAGCCTCTTTTCCAATGGAAACCCCAGGCAGCGGATGAGTGAGTGAGTTGCGAATTTCTGTTCTTTTATGTGATTGTGTAGCCATGGAGCAAACGACTACCCAACTACTTACACATTTTGGTATTAACAACTTTTACAAACTCCAAGGAAGCCCTGAAGCAACACTGTTTGTGAGTTTCCCGAACACTTGGACGTAACATTACTCCTAATGAATAGAATACAAAATCAGTGAAGATTGAAAGAAAGTCAGGGGATCCACATTCTGCTACATGGTTGCAGTGCGTGACAGTGTGCAGGTACCTACCTTCAAAATCGATTCCCTGATGTGTCCAAAAGCTAAACATGTCACCCAGGGGGCTCACAGGTATAATGTTGTAATTTTTTTCCAACCAAGGAGTTTCGGTTGACACCCCAAGAAAAATAATCGAATAAAATATGTGTTGATTGATTCTCACCTAGCAAGAGGGGTTGCGTTTTGAATACTGGAAGAGTTTCTCAACAGTTATGATTGATTAAATAATCTAATAATAATACCAAACAAATAAATACCGAAACAAAAATGTTTCAGATTGTTACTAATAGGTAGGTACTAACCATCTTCCTTGCCGATCGTAACTTCGATGTAAACCAGAGGGTTGCGGTCCTTGGCATCACTCACAAATCCCATACCAGTAGGACTGCCACAGGTTAGGTGGATGATGAAAGTAAACGGGAGACCTATTCATATGAACGATCCAACATCGCAGGGAACTCCACATGAACTGGGCCTTGGTTCCAATGCCCTCATGAGGAGTTTATGATTAAGGCTGGTTATTCGTACATCAATGGACACTGTCTAGTGTGCCATTGTAGAATCTGCAAAGAGTAATGCCGATTAACAAGAGTACAGCTACTGCTATATAATAAAGCAAATTAAAAGTAATCAATTTATTAGAAATGAATTAGCTTTTACTAAGCTTCACTAAGCTTTACGACATCCATCCATCTCATCTCCTGGCGTCCACGTCTCCGGGGTCCATCCAGTTTGGATAGTATTCCTTTAGATGGCAGGTCATTACTTTGCCTCACTACGAGACCCAGTCATCGTATACGATAACTCTCAATAAAACGGACTAGTCCTCTTCATCAAGAAAGTCTTCGATTCCACAATTAGTCATAATCCGCCATGTGCCATAATTGTTAATGGGCCTCAATTTTAGATTGTTATAATGGGCCTCAATTTTAGATTCAGGAATTTCAGGTCAAATCCTATAATAGGGCTCTACAATAACGTTTAACCCCAGGAATACCCAAGGGAAAAAAATTATCGTAGGAGAAAATGCCTAAACAAGTGAAGCCTCTGTTAAGAAACACCTCAAAACTCGAGGGAAACTGATTCTCCTGCAAAATGACGCAAAAATGACCGGATTCACACTGCTGTGTGTTCTGGTGAACCGTAAAAGAAGTATCAAAGAACGAAAATAGGTAGGGCCCTTGTGACTACCTGAAATGATCCACTCAAATAATGTGATTCAAATAACGAAACTAACTAATATAGAAACTAAATAAGAGAAGATGAAGACTAATAATGCTTGATAAACTAATAGGTAGAATCTGGTCAGGGTTTTTTCTCTTCCCCAGTCGTGCGCGCTCCTGTGTTCAACAATGTAACCTACAGCTTCATGTAAGCTTCCAGAGGTATCGCTACTGTCGTAAGGGGCACAGAACCTCCTATGAAGTCAGATTGGTTGGAAAATCCATTACGTTGCAACATAACTGCCGCCATACAGATGCAGCGAAATTTAAAATTCACATCTTCCTTAAATTCTTTAAATGTTTTGGTTGCTTTTTCGAACAGCACACTATGGTTTTCTTCCACATCATTGAACAAAAAAAAAAGTGAGGCAAATATCCCATTCCGCCGTATGTATCTTTGTGTACAACACCATAAAAATCTATTGATTGAGTTTGTTGCTATCATTGTAATAAGTGTTTTTATCATTATATGAGCCCCTGAAAAGCCAAGTGGCATAAGTCATGGAAATCTGTTTTTGAGATAAAGCATTTGTTGCGTCCAGCTTACTGAAAAACTCCCAAATTTATGTTGCCCATCGAACTTGTGATGCCTTCTCTTGGGCTATTCTCAAAGCGCTAGACTTATGCCGCTAGGCCAATAAACAAAGCTGAATGTTCATATTACGTTTCCGCACTTATCTCCGTTTCATCCGAAATTTGACTTATGCCACTTGGCTTTTCAGGGGCTCATATTTTCTATTATTACATTATTATTATTTTCTTGAGATGCTTCTTAATTTCGACGAAATCACAAAACGGCAGATTGAAGTGTTGTAAAATAAAGTAACATCAATACGTCTCACATTGACAGTCAGCATCACTCGATGTTCGCCCTAGCAACTAGATAAGGAATGAAAGTTCCGAAAGTCGCTGGGTGGGTTCACATGGGTGCAGAAACCCCGTAGTACTTAACCCTTAACTGCACACAATTTCCGATTTTCTTGAAAAAAAAAAGAATTTCATGTATTTTGGCCCCCTGAAAACGAAAGTGACAAGGAAAAGTCCCTAAATTACATAGTTTGACCGATAATCCCTAATTTATGCCCTTATCATATATGATAGAACGTGGTTAAGCATCTGAGACGATGATTTCATATGTGATATAATGCGAGCAAAATGGTTGAAAGAAATACGTATGACCAAATAGGTTTTCTCGCATAATGCTATTTATAAATCACATTTATAATGCTATAAGAAAGCATAAATGCTCATTTGGAATTTCTATCACCTATTTAGAAACTTAGTAGGATTAAGGACAAAAATCTAGTGATATATTATACATAAGACATTTTTTCAAAGCATTTATTATGATAATTTGTACGTATGTAATTTTAAAAAAAGGCCTGCAGGCAGCAATAAATTTTCCTCTTATCATTGGCCAGACTATAGACAAGAAAAGTTGAAGACTAAACAATAAGTAGACAATTTTTGACAAGGTGGCTTCGGCTTCATGTGACATCTCCATTTCTTCTGACAGCCCCATGACGATTTCTTGAAATTCATTTGGCAGAGAAGGATCCATAATGAATAGGTTGTCAAAAAGTCATCAGGCTGGTCTAACTCAACATTATCATAATCCAATTCATCCACATCTAATAAATCATCTTCTCTTTCAATTGGTATTTCAAGGAATTTTTGTAGTTCATCATTATGCCATACTAGCTGAAAAGCCTACTAAAAGCAGGCAAAAACGATTACTCCAACTCTCCCCGCCACCCACTCCCTCCTATTCCTCAGACTCTCCCTACTCCCACGACCACTCTAACTCCTCGCAATAGGCGACATGCATACATACATGCATGTACATACGGTTGGGGTTTTATGTAATTAGATTCTTTTGGTTCCATCTCTGTCCACCTAAGTGAAGTGGTTAGGAACCATTTCTGAAATATAGTAGGGATACCTAATGTGAAATTTATGCTGACGTCAAATAAAATTTATAAAATCATCAAAAACATAAAATAAAATTATATTTAAAAAACATCATGTGCAGCAAGTGGCTTGTATCACGTTTGAACGAGATGGTAATGCAGTGGAGAAGTCCACGTTCTATCATATATGAAATTCACCCAGGTCCTCCTCCTTCACGTTCTATCATATGAGATATCAAAGCAAAAGCGCAGTTTCCATAAACACTGGAAACTTGATCGATTAGTTCTTTTCATATTTCATTTCTACATATCTTGAGACAGCACGTAGTATTTTTTCAGCCGAAAATCTTCAAAAATGTTGTTGTAAGAGGCACAGCAAAACAACACTTCTCACGTGTGTTGTCAACTCGTGATTTCTGCTGATTTGAAAGAGGTTATAACCTTACAGGAGGGGTTATGGATATTCTTTGATTCTTATGAGATCTAGCGGTAGTTGACTAAAGTAAAAATACCACAAAGAGCTCGAGAAGACCACCAGAATGCTCTTGAGCCTCGTTTAAAGTTCCATATCATATATGATAGCTGGTGCAGTTAAGGGTTAATGCGACGCAATTGGCTGGGGCCTAAGAACCTAGCTTAACCCTTTAAGTGTTGGTGGTCGCTAGAGTAACCACCCATCTGATCCCTGAAAGCGCAAGCCATTTTTCATTGAGAATCAGGCTGAAATGCTTTATATTCCATTCATAATTGCCCCAAGACTTGAAAAAACATGACAGTCAGTTTGTAAAAGCTTCTGTTTTGTTATAATTCAGGTTTCCTGGTGGTCAATATGGCGACCACAGAACTTTCAGGACAATGCACTGATTGTAAAGAAAGTACTGCTCTCAAGGCTTAGTGGTCTCTATAATGACCACACTTTCATCGGGGGCGATACGGGGTCATGGAATAAATGCGCAGAACCCCAGAATAAGATTTTTATTCATATATTTATGTTTGACGGTATTCAGTTATAGACATCACAGCTCTGGGAATTAGTCACACTGATCACAATGGTCATTTCGCTTATTTAGAAACGTAAACGCTTATTTCAATCACATAAAAGATATCAGGAACTAGAAAAAATTTGCAAGTAAGGCACAAAGAACCACAAAGACTTGAAAAAACATGACAGTCAGTTTGTAAAAGATTCTGTTTTGTTATAATTCAGGTTTCCTGGTGGTCAATATGGCGACCACAGAACTTTCAGGACAATGCACTGATTGTAAACAAAGTACTGCTCTCAAGGCTTAGTGGTCTCTATAATGACCGGTACCGGTACTGGTACCTATTACCTCCTACTCACCTACATGACAAGAATGTATGGCACAGAATTCCCAAATCCGCCACTGATTTTGGGAGACCCATAGTTGAAACGCTGAAGGCTTGGTGGTCGCTACAGCGACCACCTCTACTTGTCACATGGCATCGGGGCTGGAGCTCGGATTATCCAAGCCGAACATGATTTCGATTGGAAAAACACTCCAAAGCGCGTATTAGGTTTCAGATTCATGAAACCGAATTGATTTGACCATGAGAAGAGTTTTCAATAGTGAAAAAATCGGGGAAACAGGAGTGATGTCGGGGTTATCAGCATGGGAATCAGATGAAATACCAATGTTTTCAATCTAAATGGAAGTTTTTTATGGCTGCAAATACTTGATTGAAGTAAAGTACATGAAAATCTCTTAATAACCTCAATCGGAAAACCGCCAGCAGAAAATTCAAACGCCGGAAACATCCACAAACTGGAACCACTTTCGTAACCTTCCAGAATCAGGGGCAAGATACTACACATGTGGTAACTCTAGCGACCACTTCGATGGTTGGAATCGATCCCACTGTTCGATCGATTATTTTTGTGTTCCTATCGATTCCTTGCAGTTCAAAATATTGATATAGTGGCTCCTTCGCGCACTCTGACTTAGACATTTCTAACTAATGCAGTAAAGCAGGTGGTTAATATAGCGACCACAAATCCTTCAGGGAAAAGTAGTGTTCTGTTCCTTGAACCCTAAAGGGTTAACTCTCAAATGAAATAACTTTCTACCATCAGAATCCCCACCCTGAATATCACAGGGGTATTGAATTTCAATAGCTTCATTTGGCACATGCTAGATTAGCTAGATAAGAAGCGCCAAATTCTCTAGCATGACGTAAAAACAAGGTAGGTACTGCTACAGCTGGGTTGCCATACACCTGTTTATAAACTCAGTCCCAGTCCAAATAAATCAATTTGTGTCTCTACCAATACCTATATTATTACGACTACCATAGATAATTATGGCAACGGTATAGGTACATTAGAAAATACGGTTGGAGGTTGAAATCAAAAGATTCTTCGGATTAATAGGAACTCTTACCTAATAGTTTCCAAATGGTTAACTTGGAATAATCAACCGAAAGTTGACACCTCCAAACAAATTATTTTTTGCAGAAACTGCAATTATCTGGTGCATTTATTTGTTATAGGCGTAATACCTAGTAGGTAGACATAATATCCAGTTCTGAAGAAAGTGCCGATGAATATTAGATCGTTCTCTCGCATAAGAACCGTCCATTTTAGAACTCAATATTTTGTTATCTCACAACTGCCACAAAGGGTACTAAAGATGATCATTACTGCAATGAGGAGCTTTCTAGCCTGTAGCTATGATAATCGTAATTTACCATGCTGAAATATGTAATGTAGGAAACGTACGTTCAATCTAGGAAGTTTACCGGCTCCCAGGTAGCTAAGGAATTTTATGAAGTAAATATTCATGATTCACTATCGAAATGAGAACGCAAATCTCTTGTGTTTGAGTGAAAAATTAGAACTTACAACGGAGAAACATGTCCCCCTCCAATGGTAAATCCACAATCACTGCCAGTGAAATTTCCGCGAACACAAATTTACATTATCGGTCAATTTATGCCGTTAATTTCGCGATAAACACAAGAACACATGAGCCTTGTTGATTGTTTTGATGGAAGTAGATGGCACATGGAAGACGTAAGCAGCACTACCAGATGGCCAGAAATACAATACCGTACGAACCTCCAAATTATCGTACGGACCCATCGTATTCCCGGAGTTTGGTGACCTGTCATTGTTTTACCTTTTTCACATTGAATTAAACCTTATTTTACTTTCATACACATTTTTTTACTTTGAATTAAAGGTTTCTATTTCCTTATAAGAAAGTAAATTTTTGAAGAACACATGAAAACTTTACTTGCACAAAAGAAATTCATGATTTGCTTGGGAAACGATTCGTAGGATGGTAAGAATAATTCTTACCATCCTACGAATCGTTTCCCAAGCAAATCATGAATTTCTTTTGTGCAAGTAAAGTTTTCATGTGTTCTTCAAAAATTTACTTTCTTTACTTACCAATTATGGGTACTTTACTTACCTTTATTTACTTACCAATTATTGGTTGACGCCCATTATGAATAGGGTGTGCGCCTGGGTAGGAAAAACTGTTTATTGTTATTTTTAATAAAAAGGTAGACCTCATTCTGAGAACTTTGGTACAAACCGCGACCTTCTAGCGCGTGTAAATCTTTTCCTATGAATTTATAAAGTTTCGACATTTATGACGTCACAGTGAGCTGGGGGGTCCCGCCTAGGCGAGAGGGGCGCGTGACGTCATAAACGGTCGAAACTTTGAAAAATCATAGAAACAGATCTACTCACGCTAGAAGGTCGCGGTTGCTGCCAAAATTCTCAGGATGTAGTCTACTTTCGATTAAAAATCTAAAAAAAAAAAAAAAAAATCAAGGCGCACCCCCCATCGGAGGATGATCCTTATGAATTTCTTGGTTATAAATGATGCTTTCATGCGCTAATTTTCTTCAAAAATTTACTTTCCTACACGAGAATAAAAACATTTTAATTCAGAGTAAAAAAATGTGTGAATGAAAAAAAAAAGTTATAATTCACAGTAAAAAGGTTTGAATGAAAGTAAATAAGGTAAAATACTATGTAATGGAAGCAACAAACGTGATTTTTTCCATAATAGGAAAAATAACTCAATTTTCGTGTAGTTTTTCTAATAATGCTTAAGCAGTACAACTCTCAAAGTACTAGATTGAAACTTGGAATTGACACAAATTCACGGTAGGTGGGTACAAGTTGGTCTCATCCCAAAATTGTACGAATAAAATTTAGAGGGTCAATAAAATTGCAAATTTTGTCTCATGGTGGAGTCAAAATTAATTTTAACGTAATTTTTCAAATACCTACGTGTATTAATTATTGCGGTATCGACCAATCAATATTTCAATAGTTGAAAATCGTGATAAGTTTTATGTTATAAAACTGACCTCGTTGGAAGTCATACACAGTTTATGCCCAAAATGTGACATGAAAATGGAGATTAAACTACATCACAACCCTCAAGAGCTAACGGAGGTGATAACCCAAGTCCCAAATTTAATCACAAATTTAAAACGCTGGAATGAGTGTAATCTCAGCCCTGATTACTAAGCAATAAATCTCCTTGTAGATACGAGAATTATCGTACATCTGGGTACTTTGTCCGCGTATGGAAGAAATTGGAGAAGAGACATGGATGGTTTACACTTTTTACGAGTAAAACATCCATGGTGGATGCATGAAGTTTTCTGAACGTATCCGTTCCCGCCCGAAAGTTTTTTTTATACCGCCAGGAGAGTTGTGACCACTAGGGAGTAGGACTGCCACACAGTGGGTGTGTGTTGTGCGTTTTCTGACAGAAAAAAATTCCAAGGCTATTTTGCTTCCGAGTCTACCAAGGTAGCGGAAGCTTTGTTTTCACTTTTCAAGGACGAAAAAAAAGTTCCCCAAAATCAAAATTTTCACTCGCATTTTACGTTTTAGACCTTTCTGAACAATTTTGGTTCCGTGTCTGTGTGTTTGTCTGTCTGTATGTCTGTGTGTCTGTCCGTCAGTCATGAATTCCTTGTAGCGCGCATAACTATACGAAGTTATTATCCGATTTCTATGAAATTTTCAGGGATTGTGCGGGTTGGTGTGTAGACGGTCCCCTATGAAAATCATCATCCCCGGCCTGATAGAAGCGACTGCGCATGCGCAAACGTGAATTTCCTTGTAACGGCCATAACTTCTACATTTTCCATCCGATTTCAATGATATTTTCAGAGATGTTACAGAGTAGTGTTTAAATGGTACCCCATGAAAATCATCATCCCCAGACTGATAGAAGCGACAGCGCATGCGCAAACGTGAATTCCTTGTAACGGCCATAACTTCCACATTTTCAACCCGATTTCAATGAAATTTTCAGGGATGTTACAGATTAGTATTTAGATGGTCCCCTATGAAAATTACCTCATTCACACTGATCGTAGCCACTGCGCATGCGCAAACGTGAATTTCCTTATAACGGCCATAATTTCTACATTTTCCATCCGATTTCAATGATATTTTCAGGGATGTTACAGAGTAGTGTTTAGATGGTCCCCTATAAAAATCATAGAGAATGGTTTTTCATAGAGGGATTCATTCATAGAGGGATGGTCTCCTGTAAGAATGTCAAATCCTATTCATTACATTACTAGGCCTCAATATCTCAGAGGGTAGAGCCTAGAACTGTCCTCCAGGGGTCGCGGGTTCGAATCCCAGCCAAGGCCAAGTATTTTTTTGATTCAATCACATACATCTACTCACTTAATTTTCTATCCGAATTTGATGAAATTTTCTAGGATTGTCCAGATTAGCGTGTAAATGGTCCCCTATGAGGGTAGTGGAAGGTACTTAGAGATTGGTGTTTTCAGATTAACTACTATGCATCGGATCATGTATATGTATAATCGGGTTATGGATACGAGGAAGCTATGTGCCACACCCACTTGGCAGACTTTTTTTTAAAGACAATTTTAGTGAGAAAATTTTTAAAAAACAATTTTTCTAAGATTTTTTTTCAAACAGCTAAATTAATCTAAATAAAGTTTTTTCAGTTGTTTCAATTTCGTAATTATTAGATAGGTACCTACAATTTTCAAAGATCCAAATATTTTGAGTGTATCAGGGTGATGCAGAACTTCTTTTGATGGGTGTTCTCCCTCCACTAACGTAGATCCAAAACCTGGAGAATTCCAAAACCGACAAACCGTTTAATTCCCGCTCGTGTGTGTTAACGTTCGCGGCGTCTGGCCCAACAGTTGGGCCGCGACATTCTTACGCCAATGCGTCTGGCCCAGCATAAATATGGGCCGGAGCGTCTCGAAAAACCTTGCTTCGGACTTTGATTTTTTTTCGAGCTCAATACGCTTCTATATTGGGGTTTCGCAGGTTTTTACTAATCAGTAGGACCCTGCCATCTACTGACCAGGGGTGACACCTAAAATGATTCTAAATGGTGTAATTGCCGCTAAAAGCCGTCTTTCAATGTTTATCATCCAACAGGTTGAGTTACTCTCTTTTTCGATCATGGACATTGTTTCCTCAGCTCTGCTAGGTCAATATTTCGTTGTTCATTTATAACATCTCCTCCTATCTATCAAAGTGTTACTTTTTGAAGATGGCCTCCTCTGAAATTTCTATTAATAACCTGTGTTTTCTACTATTTATTCTATATTTATATAGCTTTCACTTTTGAATTAGGTATGTTATGATATGTATTTTATTTATTATTGTGAAATTTGCTTTTTCGGATTTTTATTAATGCTGATCGTCGACTTTTCTATTGTCTATTGCCTCATATTGCCATGCTTCTTATTGTCTATTGCTTCAACTGTCATTGTACTTTTTTCTTGTTGTATTCATCCTGTAACTGGGAGTACTCCCGTACCATTCAAAATAAATAAATAAATAAATAACCTTTCGACTTCTACAACTATGGGACCAACAAAATGGACTCAAAGTAAGTCCAAGGTGCCGAATCTGAAATCAGCAGAAAAATCATAGGGACCGAACGGTTGGTCCTACAGAGCTCTGTGTGGTCTCATTCAATTCCATAAATTTATTACTATACCAAATTAAAGAAAAAACAATCACCTTCTATATTTTTTAAAAATAATTTAAAACCTTTTAATATACCAAAATTATGCTAGGGCATTTTCAACATTTTAACCCTTAGAAGTAACTGACATTAATCAAAAGCTTCAGGGCACAACTAGGCCCCACATGGGGCCCATACACCAAATTTCATCAGAATCTGTCATTCCTAACTGTTCCAGAGAATGGCACAGGCATAAAAATTTTGAAATTTTGTAAAAAAAAAAAAAAAAAATCTGTAAGTAGAGACTTTTTTTTTATAGGTATGACTGCTTGAGTATTACTGAAGTGCCTTTATCCCGTTGTTTACTTATGTTTACCTTGTATTTACAACGAAAAATGTTATGAAAGTAGGTACCTACCAGGAGAGGAAATGAATGGTCGTTGCGGGATTGCATAACCTCGGCTATTCCTACATGCGTCTAGCCCTTTTCACAAATTGCACGAAAAACATTTTTTAAATCTAAATACCTACTGTATTTTTTTGCTTAAAATTGATCAAAAACGACACAAGAATGTAATCGAAGTCAAAAAGTGTTTGACTCATGGGGCGAAGTACGAGATTTTGGCGACGCAGTGAACGTGTTAAGCTACTAGTAACCAGGCCCCATTCACGTCAAGATGTTGGTCTCGCCAAACAGATATTGCAACTTTTAGCGTAATATTTTCTATATTTTGGGGTCCGGGATTGCTCGGTGTATTCCGTGACATTCTGACACGAGTGATGGCCATCAAAAATATCGCAAAAACGATTAAGATAAAATTTATCTTTATCGTATTTAATACGATCTATTTGTGATTGCGTTCTAACTCAGGTAACTCAGCAAACTACTGATTCACCTGTTTAAGATAAATTAATACTAAACTCTCAATGAAAGATTGATTAGACGCTGCTGTGACTCAAAAGAAAAGGAAAAAACCGCCGAAAGGAATATGATTTAGTGACAAAAAACCGAGTCAACTACTTCGAGAAATGCGTGAACTAACAAATAGCAACCCCCCCTCAAAATTTGATGGTTTACGTTTCAAGGTACGTAGAATCCAAAAATCGAATAAAAATTTGGCCGTCCGTCCGCCGTACTTTTGCCACTTAGCATTGGCCGATTTTGATGAAATTCGGTATGTCGGCTCCATTTGGGGTCTAGTTGTGCCCGAAGCTTTTGGTTGATGTAGGTCACTCCTAAGGGTTGAAAAATAAGGGTTGAAATTTTTAGAACGCCCTAACTCAAAAAATTTTGATATAAAGGTATTGTTTTCCCATCAATTTAAGATAGTATAGAATTTTTAAAATTTTTTGAGACCACGCGGAGCTTTGTAGGACAAACCGTTCGCTCCCTACGAGAATTTAAGGGCTGGTCTTGCGATAAATCAGAAACACGAGTGTGAATCGCAAAAGAGGCCTAATCTCCGTTCAAATTTTAGCTGACCGAAATGCGATCGATGTTTTTCTTCATGTTGGATGGTTGGTGGCTTTGCAGACGAGTGATCTATATAGAAAAATAATAAACCATTGTGTAATAATTTGCAGCGTTTTATATCTCACCAGAAAACAATTCATGAGGTGAGAGACCTTACAAAACTGCAGTATGCCACGTTTTTATTAGGACGTCCCGCAGCAAGACTTGGGCGTCCTTATGCGACTAATCTGAGGTGAAGTTGGACAACACTCAACAGAAAAACAATAAAAACACACTAATCCGTGATACTAAGACCACTCTGAATCCAAATCCGCGAGAAAAAACCATAGGTAAATGTCTGTATATAGGTGTGTGTGACAAAATCTTATGTACTCTGCCCAGACCTTAGTTTTCCATTGATTTTTGTGGTTCTTTTGGTTTATTATTTTCAATAATGAACCTTTGGAATCGACCAAGAAAAAAATGTACCCCCCTCCACCCCCTTAAAATTTGTTGGTTGTACGTAGAATCCAAAAATCAAATAAAAATTTGGCCGTCCGTCCGCCGATTTTGATGAAATTTGGTATGTAGGCTCCATTTGGGGTCTACTTGTGCCCCGAAGATTTTGGTTGATGTAGGTTACTCCTAAGGGTTGAAATTTTTAAAACGCCGTACTTAACTCGAAAAATGTTGATATAAAGGTTATTCCATCAATATAAGATAGTATTGAATTTTTAAAGACCACGCGGAGCCTTGCAGGACAAACCGTTCGCTCCCTACGAGAACTTGAGGGTTGGACTTACGATAAATTAGAAACACGAGTGTGAATCACTAAGAGGCTCCGTTCAAATTTTAGCTGACCGAAATGCAATCCATGTTTTTTCTCAATTTAGTGGTGGTAACAATGGCAAAGTCATGTTCTTCGTAGATGAGTGATCTATACTGAAAAATAATAAAACTTTGTATAATAATTTGCAGCGCTCTTTTCTGCAGTAGTCCTAAATGTTTGTCCAAAAGCTCACCTTTTCAACGGTGTATTTTGGTTTATTATTTTCAATAATGAAGCTATGGAATCGACCAAGAAAATTTTTTTAACCCCCCCCCCCCCCCTCAAAATTCGTTGGTTTACGTTTCTAGGTAAGTACGTAAAATCCAAAAATCGAATACAAATTTGGCCATCCGTCCGCCGTCCGCCGTACGCGGCATTTTCCTCAGTTAGCATTGACTGATTTTGATTAAATTTGGTATGTAGGCTCCATTTGGGGTCTAGTTGTGCCCCAAAGCTTTTGGTTGATGTAGGTCACTTCTAAGGGTTGAAATTCTGAAAACGCCCTAACTCAAAAAATTTTGATATCAAGGTATTGTTTTTCCATCAATTTAAAATAGTATTGAATTTTTAGAGACCACGCGGAGCCCTGTAGGACAAACCGTTAGCTCCCTATGGGAGCATAAGTGTTGGACTTACGATAAATCAGAAACACGAGTGTGAATCGCAAAAGATGCCTAATCTCCGTTCAAAATTTAGCTGACGGAAATGCGATCGATGTTTTTCTTCAGGTTGGTTTGTGGTAGCAATGGTGTATTGTTGGATAATTATCTGTGCTCAAGTATGCTAACAATTTCATTTTATAAAATATTTTCAATTTGTCCCCCATTTTGGGTGATGCACAAACGGGACCTCCGGCGAACCACATCCACAGCCCGTCCTAAGCATCTTCGACCACTCTGATGAGGTTGCTGCACCGGTGGATCCTCTCCAACAGCTCATCCCTCCTATCTACCCTTCCTTGTTACAACCTAGCTTTCAGGTTCCTCCCCCCCCCCCCCACAAGTAGATGTCCTGGGGCGTGAGGTCTGGACTTCTGGACCTCAAAATCCAATTCACATGATAAAATTTTCATTATCGTGACATAACGAAATGATACCGATGAAATCAAACAGTTCGTATGTACTCTTGTGTTATGAATGCTGTACGCTACGTGTTTTCAAGGTGGTTATTTATCCATTCCGTAACATTGCGGCTATTATGGGCAGGTCACCCGACCGTCTGCCACTGCAAACGGAGTATTAGCTGCAATGGCATGTTATCAAAGGAGTCGATAACCTCGTTACCCAAAAACTTAAATTAATGCAGAAAGATTTTTTAGGGGGTTCCAAGCATGTTTTTCCCGACCGATTACAAAAATTTTTCTACATTATTTCAGTATCATTTCGTTTATGTCACGATAATGTAATTTTTCTCAAGCGGATTGGACTGGTCGAGGTCCTGTTGGTTGGCCTGCTAGAAGCCCAGACCTCAGGCCCCAAAACTTCTACTTGTGGGGGGACCTCAAAGCTAGGGTGGATATGAAGGATGAGCTGTTGGAGAGGATCCACCGGTGCTGTAACCTCATCAGAGTGGTCGAAGATGCCAAGGACGGGCTGTGGATGTGTTTCGCCGGAGGTCCCATTTTTGCATCACCCAAAATAGGCGACACATTGAAAATAATTTACAAAATAAAATAGTTAGAATATTTGATTATTATCCAACAATCCGAACCATAAGAACTACTGAAGCTTCAACACAGAAATCCGAATTAGGAGAACTAGGGTAGCTACATTCTTTCTACTTCCACGTCGCCTACCTAGGTCACCCTACCTAGATCTTTTGTTTTAGATACTCATAAAGCCTTGTGAGTGGAACTATTCGATTCAGCGAGAAAAATCACTTGGGAAACCGCCCCAAACTTCATTCACCCCGCAAGTGTTAAAACAGTCACTACGTCATGCTGAACCCACGAATTCGATAAAAATTTCACGCTTTTGGTTTATTATTTTCAATAATAAACCTTTGGAATACACCAAGAAATTTTTTTTAATCCCCCTCAAAATTTGTTGGTTCACGTTTCAACGTACGTAGAATCCAAAAATTTGGCCTCCCCTCCGCCGTACGCGTGCCCCGAAGATTTTGGTTGATGTAGGTCACTTCTAAGGGTTGAAATTTTGAAAACGCCCTAACTCAAAAAGAAACCCTGTGTTGTTGCCTGTAAAGTTGGTATACGGGCGAAAGTTTTACGTGACAACGACTTTGAGTGATAAAATAATTTTACTGTTAATATTCATTCGTATAGTAGGAAGAAGGATAAAATAAAATTCTTTGTCAAGTTGCACAGAGTAGGTATTTCCCGTGGGTGGGGGGGGAGTGAGTGCCAGGGAAGGGTGGCGGGGCGCTCCCGCCTTTAGGGAGCGCCGAGCTGCACCCCCTCCGTGAGCGGAGCGTAACGCAGTTTCTTGAAGTGTCTCCCGGTAAACCAATTTATAAGACGTTATCACGTCAAAAATGTGTATGTAAAGGTATTGTTTTTCCATCAATTTAAGATAGTATAGAATTTTTAGGATTTTTTGAGACCACGCGGAGCCCAGTAGGACAAACCCTTCGCTCCCTACGAGAATTTAAGGGTTGGACTTGAGATAAATCAGAAACACGAGTGTGAATCGCAAAAGATGCCTAATCTCCGTTCAAATTAAAGCTGACCGAAATGCGATCAATGTTTTTCTTCATGTTGGATGGTTGGTGGCTTTGTAGACGAGTGATCTACGTATAAAAAAATAATAAACCATTGTTTAATAATTTGCAGCGTTTTGTAACAAACTGAATTTCGTAGAACTTTGTAAAAAATATGAAAATCATCACCCTCAGACTGATAGTAGCTGCTGCGCATGCGCAAACGTGAATTTCTTCGTAATAGCCATAACAGGAGCCCAGTAGGACAAACCCTTCGCTCCCTACGAGAATTTAAGGGTTGGACTTGAGATAAATCAGAAACACGAGTGTGAATCGCAAAAGATGCCTAATCTCCGTTCAAATTTTAGCTGACCGAAATGCGATCGATATTTTTCTTCATGTTGGTTGGTTGTAACAATGGCAAAGTCGTGTTCTTTGCAGACTAGTGATCTATATATTAAAAAAAAAACCTTTGTGTAATAATTCGCAGCGTTTTCTCTTGGAAACACAAATTTTTGAAAAATAAAGGCATTAAAAAAATCTGAATACACCGTTCAAAAGGTGAGCTTTTGGACCAACTTTTAGGACTACTGCAGGAAAAAAACCCGTACATTCAGTTGGGCTAGCCGGAATTTTGTATTTTGTATTTGATAGGGGGAGGGGGGGGGGGGGGGCAGGAGGACTCCGGGGTCTTCACCGGGGTCTCTGGGCTCCTCCGAAGCACAGTCCTCCCGTCTAATCGTCGATTTCGTTGAAAAAAAATGCACGTTTTTCCGCGCTCAAGCTGAAATTTTTCCCTTAAATTCGATTGTAAAATTTTTTTGATTACACCGTTGGAAAGCTGAGATTTCGGCGCACTTTTTAGGGAAGTTTCACAATTCTGCGTCAAGAATTGATGTGGTTACTAGGCGACTGAAAAAACAAGCGATTTCGAGATTTTAACGAGTTTATCTTTTCATACGTCGTTTGCACATCTCAACTCAACTTGGAAAAATGTTATTTGGCATCAAAGCGATTTCAAATTGAATGCTCTTTCCAACAGTTTTTTATATTTGAGCTAACTCGTGAATTGAGGGAGTTATGGTAAATTTATTGAGCTAAGATCAAAAACACGAAAAAAATTTTCGAAGTGAAAAAAGTAATTTTTAGTGGAGATACCAACAAATGTCAGGAGGCACTTTTCGTCGTAAATTAGTTGTGGAACACGTGGGAGAAAGGTCGTGAACCACGCGTGTTACACAGGGTGTAACATTTTAAAACGGTCACAGGCCAGGATTCGATTCTACAGCTCATTTCCAGCAAAAAATATCTATTGGTAATTTTTTTAGAGGCTTCGTTTTCGAGTTATTTCACTTTTAATATTTTTTTCGTGATTTTAACCACATCTCAGTAAAACGGCTGAAACTCCCCGAATTTTTATGCAAACTCAAATCTGATTACACCGTTGGAAAGAGCGTAAAATTTTCTAACTCCTTCGTGGAAAAAATTCATATTTAAAATCGGAAAAACGGGTGAAAATTGGACTTAAAAAGAAAAATTGGTAAAATATTGAGAATCATAACTTTTTTCAAACGCTCATAGGTTCCGTAATCCGACATGTGAATTTTTACCTGTAGGCCTAAAAGATGCGCAAAACTCTCAACTTTCCAACGGTCTAGTCATTTTCATTTTTAAAGCAGGATTTAATAGAGAAATTTGTGTTTGATTGTGTTTTGTTGGTTTCGGGAGGCCTCGCTGTCTCCTGCGCCTCCCGCCCACCCCACATATCGGCGAACCCCTCATATCGCCTTAGCAGGAGCGCTGATTCTGTTGTCAAAATTCACGCTCTTTCCACCGGTGTAGTCAGATTTGAGTTTCCATAAAAATTCGGGGAGTTATAGCCGTTTTACTGAGATGTGGTTAAGATCACGAAAAAAATCTTGAAATTGAAATAACTCGGAAACGGAGCCTCTAAAAAAAATTACCAATAGATATTTTTTGCTGGAAATGAGCTGTAGAATCGATTCCTGGCCTGTGACCCTTTTTTAAGTGTAATATGTTCTACATTTTCCAACAATTTTCAGAGATTGTGTCGGTTGATGTGCTGAGTTCCTAAGAGGGTAGTGCAAGGTACTTAAAGATTGATGTTTTTTAGATTAACTAGGTACTATGCTTCGGATCCGAGGAACCTATGTGCCACATCCACGTGGCAGAATTTTTTTTGTTGAGGTGCTTACGTGAAAAACCATGCGGTAGGAAAACCCAAACAACCAACGGAAAACGTCTGCCAAGTGGGCGTGGCACGTAGCTTCTTCGTATCCATAACCCGATTGTATAGATGATCCGATGCATAGTAGTTCATCTCAAAGTACCTTGCGCCATCCATAGGGGACTCTACTCGCTAACCCGCACAATATCTTAATATTGTCATAAAATGTAGAAGATGGCTGTTACGAGGATTTCACGTTCCCGCATGCGCATAAAATATTTTGAATTTGGGAGCCATGATTTTCATAGGGGACTATCTACAATCCAATTCTTTTAATTCCTGAAAATTTCATCGAAACCTACTGCAAGAATTTCATGACGGACAGACAGTCAGACACACAGACAGACAAACGGCACCAAAATTGGTCAGGAAGGTCTAAAACTCCCGTTATACGAGTAGAAATTTCGATTTTGGAGATTTTTTTTGTTTCAACCTTGAAAAGTGAAAACAAAGTTCCGCTACCTTGGTTGACTCGGAAGGAAAAAACGCTGCAAATTATTACACAATATATAATTTTTCTCTATAGATCACTCCTCTGCAAAGAAATCGACTTTGCCATTGTCACCATCCACCCTACAGCGATCAAAGTTTGGTCAGCTAACATTTGAACGGAGATTAGGCCTCTTTTGCGATTCCCACTCGTGTTTCTGATTTATCGCAAGTCCAACCCTTAAGTTCTTAGGGAGGGAACGGTTTGTCCTACAAGGCTCCGCGTGGTCTCAAAAAAGTCTAAAAATTCTATACTATCTTAAATTGATGGAAAAACAATACCTTGTTATCAAAATTTTTTGAGTTAGGGCGTTTTCAAAATTTCAACCCTTAGAATCAACCAAACCTTAGGCATCAACCAAAAGCTTCAGGGCTAGAGTTAGAGCCCAAATGGAGCCCACATACCAAATTTTATCAAATCGGTCCATGGGAACTGAGGAAAGTATGGCGGACGGACAGCCAAATTTTTATTCGGTTTTTGGATTCTACGTACCTTGAAACGTAAACCAACAAATTTTGAGGGGGGGGGGGGGGGCTAACATTTTTTTTTCTTGGTCGATTTCAAAGGTTCATTATTGAAGATGATAAACAAAAAATAAAAAATGAAGAAAAAACCTTTTTTAAAAACATCCTTGTGTCTGTCATGAAATCCTTGCCACAGCCATACTGCCCTCCTTAGTAAAACCGTCCTATGTCCATTTTTCAAGTTTCGAGAAAATCGCCTTTTAGTTTCGGCTTCACCACCCAAACCATTGAAGCTTGAGATTTCGTTTTTTGACCATCACCTCAAGCTGACCAAAACGAAATCTCAAGCTTCAATGGTTTGGGTGGCGCAGAAGCCGAAACTAAAAGGCGATTTTCTCGAAACTTGAAAAATGGACATAGGGCGTTTTTACTAAGGAGGGCAGCATAACTTCTACAATTCTTGTCCGATTTTGAAGAAATTTTCAGGGATTGTGCTAGTTAGCGTGAAGATGGTCCCCTGGTAGCCTCTGCGCATGCTCAAACTTGTATTTCCTTGTTACTGACATAACCTTCTTATTTCCCATCTGATTTCGATAAAAGATGATTCCCTATGAAAATCATGGCCCCCAAATTGAAAGAAAGCAAATGTGAATTCCTTGGAACAGCCACAACATCCAAGAATATTCATAGATTGTGCTGGTTGACGTGTAGATGGTCCCCTATGAGGGTACTGAAAGATGTGGTAATGATGTTTTGAGATTAACTACTATGCATCGGACCATCTATGCTATCGGGTTATGGATACGCCCACCCACTTGGCGGACGATTTTGTTTCAAATTATTTGAAGAATCGATCCTTGAAGTTTGGTCCATCCCAATGGTAGACACCCTTTATTACATCTACTACATACAATTATAATATTATTATTACCTTCATCAATTACCTACTTCATTTACTTCTTATGACTCAAAGAAAAGGTGTGAGTAGCTTGTTACGCGTTTTTTTCGCGTCCTAGTATTTTTGAAACAATACAGAATCTGTATTGTTTCAAAAGAGAGAGAAAAAACCGATTTTGGTTTATTATTTTCAATAATGAACCTTTGGAATCGACCAAGAAAAAAAATTTTAACACCCCCTCAAAATTTGATGGTTTACGTTTCAAGGTATACGTAGAATCCAAAAATCGAATAAAAATTTGGCCGTCCGTCCGCCGTACGCGGCACTTTTGCCACTTAGCATTGACCGATTTTGATGAAATTTGGTATGTAGGCTCCATTTGGGGTCTAGTTGTGCCCCGAAGCTTTTGGTTGATGTAGGTCACTTCTAAGGGTTCCAAAATCAATTTTGAAATTTTGAAAACGCCCTAACTCAAAAAATTTCGATATAAAGGTATTGTTTTTCCTTCAATTTTGGATTCTATAGAATTTTTAGAATTTTTTGAGACCACCCGGAGCTCTGTAGGACAAACCGTTCGCTCCCTACAAAAATTTAAGGGTTTATATTGAAATATATATATATATAAATCAAAACACGAGTGTGAATCGCAAAAGAGGCCTAATCTCCGTTCAAATTAGAGCTGATCGGAATGTAATCAATAGTTGGTGATTTTTATTTTAAAAAAAAAAAAAATTTATTTTTTTTTGATTTTTTTTCCCTTCATATTGGATGGTTGGTGATTTTGTAGACGAGTGATCTATATAGAAAAATAATAAACCATTGTGTAATAATTTGCAGCGTTTTTAGTCCATCAAGGACCACCAAGGTCCATTTTCCTTGATTACTATAATGAATGATAATATCATTCATTATAGTAATCAAGGAAAACATCAGTCAATTAGGCCTTGATGGACTAAAAAATCGGTTTTGGTTTATTATTTTCAATAATGAACCTTTGGAATCGACCAAGAAAAAAAAATGTTAACACCCCCTCAAAATTTGATGGTTTACGTTTCAAGGTACGTAGAATCCAAAAATCGAATAAAAATTTTGCCGTCCGTCCGCCGTACGCCGTACGCGGCACTTTTGCCACTTAGCATTGACCGATTTTGATGAAATTTGGTATGTAGGCTCCATTTGGGTCTAGTTGTGCCCCGAAGCTTTTGGTTGAGGTAGGTCACTTCTAAGGGTTCCAAAATCAATTTTGAAATTTTGAAAACGCCCTAACTCAAAAAATTTTGATATAAAGGTATTGTTTTTCCTTCAATTTGAGATTCTATAGAATTTTTTGAGACCACGCGGAGCTCTGTAGGACAAACCGTTCGCTTCCTACGAAAATTTAAGTGTTTATTTTGAAATATATATATATATAAATCCAAACACGAGTGTGAATCGCAAAAGAGGCCTAATCTCCGTTCAAATTAGAGCTGATCGGAATGTAATCAATAGTTAGTGATTTTTATTTTTAAAAAAAAATTTATTTTTTTTTGATTTTTTTTTTCCTTCATATTGGATGGTTGGTGATTTTGTAGACGAGTGATCTATATAGAAAAATAATAAACCATTGTGTAATAATTTGCAGCGTTTTTCTCTCTCCTGAAAAGTTGTGAAAAACGAGCTCGGTGGTGTTGCTGATTCCACGACGAGATTTTTCGATGGTATCGGAACGCACTTGTCGATGCTAAGACATCGGATTTTGAAAGGAAAATGTCATTATTCCGATATCACCACCCTAGTAGCGGGGACTGTTTTCAAGGAATCTTCTTCTTCAGGTCAAAGAAATTCTGTATCCACCGCGAATCGCGCGGAATCGAGAATCCAAGTAGGTAGGTCTACTAGGAGTCTGGAGACGAGGAGGTCTGCCGCTGCTGGCTGTTGAGGCTCTCAGCCGGAATGAGCGCTGGAGTCGCTGGAGTGGGGAGGCCTCCTGAGTTGGAGTTGTCAATTGGTTCTGGATCATGAGCTCATGGGAGGGACAGCGCGGTTAGTCAGTGCGCTCACGGTCCTCGTGTTACTCCCGCTCGCTCTAACGTGCGATCTTGGAAATCAACAAGTAGGTTAAATCCTTGTTTACACCGTCCGTTGTTGTGGAATGCTTTAGTGCCTCGAACGACCTACCAAAATGGTACTCAAACCTCTCGAATTCACCGAGTGCATCACAGACAGCCCGTTGTTCCGTGAGAAACTCCATGCCCACGAAAAAGAACTCGAAGGCACCAGCCAGCAGATGAAGAGGCTCATCAAGGAGTTGAAAGAGCTACTCAGTGCGGCACAAAGTGAGTTGATTTTCAAAAATTGTACCAAATTTCATCATCAATTTCTTCATGACTAATACATTGAAATGTTACTCATCTACGCTCACAATTTTTGGATAATTTCATCAAGATCTGTTGTCAAATCAACTCGGGACTTCCTACCCACATTCACTCTCTCGAATTCCTACGTTTCTCTGATACCTCTTATTTGCTTACACACAATATTGAAACTATTCAATTTTTAAAATGATATCGTCTAAAAGTTGAGCTGCAGACAGTTTTCAATGGTTTTCGTGTCATGACCTGATTATTGTGTACCAAGTCTTTATCAACATTCACAATCCAAAATTGATACACTATTATGTTCGATTCGAGCATGCAAGAATTTTTTGGTTAGTAATTTAGACCGTTGAGACCGTCAAACTTGTGGGATCTTCACGGATAAAAAGATCAAACCTCAAGAGCTTTCGTTATCGATGACATACTTGGAGGGGTGATAACGAATATCAGTTAGCAATCATTCCATATTTTCAAACCTCGCCTGTGCCGTATCTCTCTAACGTGAATTTGTCTGTTTTTTCCTCTCCTCGAGTACCCACCTAGGTACTTGTCCTATATTATTCTTTGATTTAATTTTGTGTGACTGACACGGTGGGTGTTGCTATTAATTGAACTGGGATTGATCTCTGATGAGATGTTTCGGGAGTTGCGATGTCGATGCCCACCTGTTGATGCTGTTCCTAGTTTCTACTCTCTAAAGAATTAAAAAAAAGGGTGGAAAATAGAACAATAGAGATGTATGTGGGGTAGGCAGGCATTGTAATAGTGGGGTCGGTTTTGAGCCCTTGAGGTGATCAGGTGGGGAAGATCTCTCTGGAACTAGCACAACCTCAGCCGCACACCGGCCCCTCTACTTCTTTGTGCCCCCCCGCGACCATAACATCCCCCCGACCGTTTCAATCGCCCTTCTCTGCCCGCTCGTCTGTTTCTTTCCTTTGACACTATTATTTCCGTTATACAACCTTCCGCGAGTCAAAATAAATTCTCGATTGGCAGAATTTAGGTGGTCTCAGATTACGGAGGTGTTAGGTGTCGAGAAAACTGCTATTTTTGTTTTCCACTAACATATACCTAGTACTGATAATAGAACCGTAGGTCTGGAGAAAGAAATGAAAGTTCGAAGGACCTATTTTAATGATATATTGATTGGGTTGAAAATTAGAAATTAATACTTTATTAAACAAATATGATCGAAAAGGAAACTATATTAAAATAAAAGCTCTGTAGTAGTTGATCTAGGAAAAGTATTAAATGAAAGTACCTACTTGGAGGTTTCCGAACTAAAAAAATTCTGCCAAGTGGCTGTGGCACATTGCTTCCTCGTATCCATAACCCGACTGTATAGATGATCCGATGCATAGTAGTTCAACTAAAAACATCAATCACCAAGTACCTTGCACTACCTACTCTTATAGGGGACTTAACACGTCAACCCGCACACTCTCTGAATATTGTTGTAAAATGTAGAAGTTATGGCTGTTACAAGGATTTCACATTTCCGCATGCGCACAAAATAATTTGAATTTGGGAGCCATGATTTTCATAGGGGACCATCTACAACTCAATTGTTTTAATTCCTGAAAATTTCATCGAAATCAGATAGGAAGTGTATAAGTTACGGCTGTTTGAGCATGCGCAGTCGCTACTATCAGTCTGGGAGCAACGAATTTCTTAGGGGACCATCTACACGCCAATCCGCACAATACCTGAAAATTTCATCGGGATCGGGTGAGAAATGTAGACGTTATGGCTGTGGCAAGGATTTCACGTTTGCGCATGCGCAATGGTTACTATCAGTCCGTGGTGGTGATTTTCATAGGAGACCATCTACAACTCAATCTGCGTAATCCCAGAAAATGTCATAGAAATAAGATGGGAAATGTAGAAGTCACGACTGTCACAAGGAAATACAGATTTGCGCATACGCAGTGACTACTATCAGTCTCGGGCCAATGATTTTCATAGGGGACCATCTACTCGCCAACCCGCACAATCCCTGAAAATTTCATCGAAATCGGATGAGAAATGTAGAAGTTATGACTGTGGCAAGGAATTCATGACATCCACACAAACAGACACGAAACCAAAATTATTCATGGAGGTCTGAAAGGTTCTTTCGTGTGAGTTGATAAATTTTACGGAAGAAATTTCAAATGAACCTAAAGATAACCGAGGTTCTTCGCGATTTGGAGCGTGCGCAAGTGCTCAAAAGAACACAATTTTGACGAATTATAGAGACAGTTGACGGGTCCGAGGCTATGACTTCCAACAACAAATTGCGATAATAAGTCATCTACGAATATTTTCGTTAACCTACTAGTTCCTTTTTATCTATCCAAGAAATTTCCAAGAGCTACTCGAACAAGAGGTGTGACATCACCTAACCAACAGGATTATCGCTTAATTATTCAAATTAAGTATTCAAGGCCGTGGTGGGGCAAAGTTCAAGAGGTTCAAAACCAAGATGAAGGAGATGAAAGGCGCCAATGAATATGGAATGTTGGCTATTGACTTGAGTTCTTTCAGGCACCTCTACCTTTCGTATCTTGAGGCTGGCAGTTGAATGATATTTAAAAAAATGTCACTGTAGTGAATCTCTATCGAAGTACAAAATTATATCTGTAAGTAAAACTCTCAGAAACGCTTCCTGAAACATATTGTTTAGTAATGCTTGCATTCCAGGGGCCCTACTATTGGATTAGGAGTAGATCGTTCAATTTCAACTAGTGAACGATAAATATACATTTTTATTTACCTTTCGAATGCTGAAAACAGTTTTACCAATGAAATTTTGTTAGTATGTTTTAATAATATTTTAGCAGTGTAAGTTCCAGAAACTGCAGGTAATTGCAATAGGAAATCTTCAATAAATGGGTACTCAACCTTCATATTCCGCCTCACTCTTTCTCAAACTCAGCCGGAATTAAATTTCTTGCGACATACAAGGCATATCATCTGTATTCAAGGTGAAACACACAAAAAAAACACGAAATATGCGGTTTCCAATTTCCTGGCTCCATGGTGACGCCACTGCTTTTTGCCACGGTAGCACAAAGAATATTTCATGAAAATCCAGAGGTATATTGATCAGGCACCCTGAATTTCCAAGCGTGGTTCCATTCTCAAAAGGCACCGAAATATTGCAAAGTCGTGCATCTTAAAAATATAACCCCCCAAATTCGCCCCCTTCCCACTAATTTCGATACTCTGGAGAGGTAATGTGATACTGGTTGTCTTATGTCGAACGCAAATCGGTTGAGAATTGAGGAGTGGGTAACCCTTGAGGTATTGTACCGTAAGGTATTGTCAGAATGCATCTTAGTTTTAGTAAATAACCCCTGTTCCTCTCTTTTGATCACAAATTTCAAAATTCCGGCCACGTAGTACACAACTAGATAGACCTTTGCGTTGAACAAAACACGCTGCAAATTATTTAACTAAGATTTATTATTTCTATGTAGATCACTCGTTTTGTCACTGTCACTACCAACCTACTTCAAAATCAAATTTATATGGAAGAAATAAACGCTTCACACTCAATTCGAAGAAATACGGAGTTAGGCCTTCGTGTGAAAATTTGATTACTGGTTGCTAAGGACGCAAAACTGAGTACAACTCGAGGAAACAACAACGATCGAATTTTGGCCAGATAAAATTCAAACGGAGATTAGGCCTCTTTTACGATTCACACTCGTGTTTCTGATTTATCGCAAGTCCAACCCTCAAGTTCTTATAGGGACCGAACGGTTGGCACTGGGTTGTCTCATTCGAATCTAGAAATTCAATACTATTCAAATTCATGAAAAAACTATACCTTTATATCAAAATTCTTTAAAATAGGGCGTTTTCAAAATTTCAAAATTAATTTTTGAACCCTTAGAAGTGACCTACATCAACCAAAATCTTCGAGGCACAACTAGACCCCAAATGGAGCCTACATACCAAATTTCATCAAAATCGGTCAATGCTAAGTGGGGAAAGTGCCGCAGACGGCGGACGGACGGCCAAATTTTTATTCGAATCTTGGATTCTACGTAAACCAACAAATTTTGAGGGGGTTTTCAAAATTTTTTTCTTGGTCGATTCCAAAGGTTCATTATTGAACATAATAAACCAAAATTAAAACAAAAACCCTTTTTTTTTCTGAACTGGTCAAGAGTTAATCATGTGGGAAATTTAACGCTTTTCCCAACGATGTTATCAAATTAAAATTTGCATGGACAATGAGGGAGTTTTGACCATTTTAGTGCCGCAAGGTCGAAAATGTTTCGCAATTGGGCGTTTTAAAAATTTCACTCCTTATTTTTCAACCCTTAGAACTGACTGACATCAAACAAAAGCTTCGGGGCACAAGTAGACCCCAAATGGAGCCTACATACCAAATTTCATCAAGACCGGTCCATGGGACGGCAACATTTTTATTCGATTTTCGGATTCTACGTACCTTGAAACGTAAACCAACAAATTTTGACGGGGGGGGGGGGGGGGGGGGGTGGCTAACTTTTTTTTCTTGGTCGATTGCAAAGGTTCATTATTGAAAATAATGAACAAAAAATAAAAAATGAAGGAAAAAACCTTTTTTAAAAACAAGTTTTTATTGTTTGTTAATTGAATGGACTAAAAAGTTAAAAAAAATAAAAAAACTAAAAATAAATTACCTCTAATAAGAAATATAACACTTTGTGGAGATAACACTTTATCGCAGTCCCAATTTTATGTTAGGTACATTTAGCATCTTCATTTTCCTGTTGCTATCACAATGTAACACGCTTATATTCATGAAATTGGGACTGTGATAAAGTGTTATCTCTTTAAAGTGCTATATTTCTTATTAGAGGTAATTTATTTTTAACACAAAGACAAATTATTACACAAAGGTTTATTATTTTTCTGCAAAGAACACGGCTTTGCCGTAGTTAACACCAACCAGCATGAAGAAATACATCGATCGCATTTCGGTCAGCTAACATTTGAAGTGAGATTAGGCCTCTTTTGCGATTCACACTCGTGTTTCTGATTTATCGCAAGTCCAGCCCTTAAATTCTCGTAGGGAGCGAACGGTTTGTCCTACAGACGTGATCTCAAAAAATTCAAAAAATTTTATAGAATCTTAAATTGAAGAAAAAACAATACCTTTATATCGAAATTTTTTGAGTTAGGGCGTTTTCAAAATTTCAACCTTATTTTTCAACCCTTAGAATTGACTGACATTAACCAAAATCTTCGGGGCACAACTGGACCCCAAATGGAGCCTACATACCAAATTTCATCAAAATCGGTCAATGCTATGTGGGGAAAGTGCCGCGTACGGTGGACGGTCGGCCAAATTTTCATTCGATTTTTGGATTCTACGTACCTTGAAACGTAAACCAACAAATTTTGAGGGGGTGTTTAAAAAATTTTTTTTTTCTTGGTCGATTCCTTAGGTTCATTATTGAAAATAATAAAGCAAAAGCTGTGTGTGTGTGTTGGGGGGGGGGGGGGATATTACACGGACTCCGACTCTTCCCATCCCCGACTCCTCCCGACTCCGACTCGTCCCGCCTCCCGCCCCCTCCCGATCGGCAACGTTCACGTACGGTTGGGGTTTTGTGTATTAGATGGAGGACGGTCCCCTATGACTTGGAAGTTGGTCTGAGAAGGTGGATCAAATTTAGCTTGCAAGATTTTATTAATGACAGATTGACAGACAACGGGACAAGTGAAACTAAATAAAAGCTTTTAATTAATAAAATAAAAGCTTTAAAAAAATAAAGAACCACGCTCAATCGGTGCTGAATTGAAGCCTGGGGTGAGTACACAAGAGTGCTCGAAAACACACGTTTCGTTTTGAGTAGTCCCCGCCTTGAAGAGAAAAATTCCAACAATTTCAAAAGCTTTTATTTAGTTTCACCGTAACGTTGTCTGTCAGTCTGTCATTAATCAAATCTTGCAAGTTGAATTTGATCCACTTCCCAGTATCCGATTGAGCTGAAATTTTGCATGCAAGTGTAAGTCGCATGAAAATGCAATATTATTAACTCTCTGAGACCAACTTCCAGTTCTTTGGGGGCCATCCTCCATCTAATACATAAAACCCCAACCGTATGTACGTACGTTACACGAGTCAGAGTCCGTGTAATATCCCCCCCACCATATTTTTTTTTTAGTCGTAGATTAAAACGCTGCAAATTATTACACAACGGTTTATTATTTTTCTATATTGATCACTCGTCTGCAAAGCCACCAACCATCCAACATGAAGAAAAACATCGATCACATTCCGGTCAGCTAAAATTTGAACGGAGATTAGGGCTCTTTTGCGATTCACACTCGTGTTCCTGATTTGTCGTACGTCCAACCCTTAAATTCTCGTAGGGAGCGAACGGTTTGTCCTACAGAGCTCCGCGTGGTCTCAACAAATTTTAAAAATTCCATAGAATCTTAAATTGAATGAAAAACAAAATACCTTTATATCAAATTCTTTGAAATAGGGCGTTTTCAAAATTTCAAAATGCATTTTTGAACCCTTAGAAGTGACCTAAATCAACCAAAATCTTTGGGGCACAACTAGACCCCAAATGGAGCCTATATACCAAATTTCATCAAAATCGGTCAATGCTAAGTGGGGAAAGTGCCGCGGACGGCGGACGGACGGCCAAATTTTTATTCGAATTTTGGATTCTACGTAAACCAACAAATTTTGAGGGGGTGTTAAAAATGTTTTTTTCTTGGTCGATTCCAAAGGTTCATTATTGAAAATAATAAACCAAAATTAGAAGAAAAAAAACTTTTTTTGTGGGAAATTTAACGCTTTTCCCAACGGTGTTATCAAATTAAAATTTGCGTGGACAATGAGGGAGTTTTGACCATTTTATTGCCGAAAGGTCGAAAATGTTTCGCAATTGGCGATTAAAAATTCTGATGAATTGTTCACTGTACGGAAATGTGTCGTAGTGGGGGGTGAATGAACTAACAAAAACCGGAAATACGAATAAATACTTTGAAGTTTGATCTCAGTTTGAACTTTCAGTTGTTTTTTTTTAGATAATCTCAATAAATTTAACCAATTTTAAACGTGATTTATTTCCGGAATTGACTGGACTGACTGGACGTATTGGTCTCTCAGAGGGGTGTACATTCGAGATTGTCCTAAGATATTGATAGTTAAGATTGGGTTGGAATCTAATCTAATAAGATTTTAACCCATAGATGAGAATAATTATCTTGAAAGTTAAGGTATACTTAACAAACATGAACAAGAATCAAATAAAAGAATTTGGATATTAGATAAGTACCTAATCTACATTATAATTCGTATTGGTCTGGTTGATATTGAGCTGGTTGATTGATTGATTGGCTCATTCGTGTGTCTTTATCCTGTGGAGGAAATACAAGTAGGTACTAAATTTAGATTTCCCTTCAGAAATGTCAAGTTTGGAATTAAGTGTTTTAGATCGTGGGTGCCTGCTCACTAATTTTCCTTGAATTTCGAAATCAGTAAAGTTCGGAGTTTGATAATTTAGAAAAGTTATCTCAATCAATCTCAAAAACCTATAATCAATAACAATCCATCGGTAAATGTTGTAGATCAGGAAGACGCTGGAGAGCGCTGGTGATACAACTAGTAAGTTTCGATTTACCCTAAGAAATTCCAATTTACAAGTGAAGTGTTTCAAATCGCGGTTGCCCCAATGTTCTTCCAAAACCTGTAAACTAGCTGGGGGTTGATTTCATTACTAACGCTCCTACCATGTTGTTACTCAATTTGTTGTAGGTGTGATGAACTGAGTTCGGGATCGGGATTATATGCTGATTTCCAAGTTATGCAACACTCGAGTTTTGTTTCCTGAATAACAATTAGGTGATGAATGTCGTAGCTAAAGATGTGTTGAGGTAGGAGATTTTCATGTACGCCTCTCAGAGATTAACCATGACAGTGAACTACCAACATGACAAATCTTGGTTATGGTTATGGTGTTATGGTGATGGTTATGGTGTATTGGTATTCCAATACGAGTAAGTAGTGACTACTATAGGTAGTCAGGACTCAAGGAAAGCAGTTTTTGAGTCAAATTACTGAGGGGTGGGGGTTCTATTTGTACTCCAAGAAATAATTTCTCGATCCACCGCTGTTGGAATGCACCTAAACGTGGAAGTAAGCTATTCGACCGTTCGGCCTCGCCTCTCTGGTGGGAGTAGGCGGTGCATTATCTACTCACAAATATGTTTGTCTATCACTCAAGTTTTATCTCCGTACGCACCTCAAACGGGTTTTTTTGGAGCTCACACGAAAACATTTTCGAGGAATCTTTCTTCCGTTATTGTTTCACCGGCTGAGAATAGCCTAGACCTGCACTTGTCTAAAAACTACAAATTGTCCCCTTCATAATCCATGGAACGAAGATTTCCAATATCTAGTGCAATCGCGAGGTGAGTCATCTAAGGTAGTTAGTACTTTTACCGTGAATGCCGTTTAGATTGTCAAATAAAGGTTTTCCAACTGTTGTGTCACGTGTGTGTGTCACTAGTGGTAATAAGTGCTGTCAGACGGCTAGAATTGTGTTACCGTACAGACCTCTACAAATTGTCGTACTCGTATATTTAGACAAATAAACCTCACGGTACAATAGCGAAGTACCGCAATGGCAAATTGCGATGCAATGGTTTCTCTTGTTTGGCAATGTACCTCACGGTTCATTCACAAAGTTTTGTGCCTTGCAAGGATTTCATGACAGACACCCCAACAGACGGGCACGATACCAAAATTGTTCAGTAAGGCCTAAAACGTCGTGAAAATTTTGATTCTGGAGAACTTTTGGTTTATTATTTTCAATAATGAACCTTTGGAATCGACCAAGAAAACACATTTTTTAACACCCCCTCAAAATCTGTTGGTTTACGTTTCAAGGTACGTAGAATCCAAAAATAGAATAAAAATTTGGCCGTCCGTACGCCGTATGCGGCACTTTTGCCACTTAGCATTGACCGATTTTGATGAAATTTGGTATGTAGGCTCCATTTCGGGTCTAGTTGTGCCCCGAAGATTTTGGTTGATGTAGGTCACTTCTAAGGGTCGAAAAATGAATTTTGAAAACGCCCTAACTCAAAAAATTTGATATAAACGTATTGTTTTTCCATCACTTTAAGATAGTATAGAATTGTTGAAATTTTTTGAGACCACGCGGAGCTCTGTAGGATAAACCGTTCGCTCCCTACGAGAATTTAAGGGTTTTACGTACGATAATGTGAAACACGAGTGTGAATCGCAAAAGAGGCCTAATCTCCGTTCAAATTTTAGCTGACCGAAATGCGATCAATGTTTTTCTTCATGTTGGATGGTTGGTGGCTTTGCAGACGAGTGATCTATATAGAAAAATAATAAACCATTGTGTAATAATTTGCAGCGTTTTTTTTTTCAATCTTGAAAAGTGAAAACATAGCTTCCGCTACATTGGTAGACTCGGAAGCAAAAACAGAATTCTACAAATTTTCAAGTTCGAGGTAGAAAGACTATTCTAGTGTTCAGTTTTTCTGAACTGGTCAAGAGCTCATCACCATCTTACTGATCAAGTTAGTGGCGCAAGGTCAAAAACACGAAAGGCCTATCAAGTGGGTGTGGCAAATAGCTTCCTCGTATCCATAACCTAATTGTATAGATGATCCGATACATTGTAGCTAATCTCAGAACATCAATCTCCAAGCACCTTTCAATACTCTTATAGGGGACTCAACACGTCAACCCGCACACACTCTGAATATTGTTGGAAAATGTAGAAGTTATGGCTGTTACAAGGATTTTAAATTTCCGCATGCGCACAAAATACTTGGAATTTGGGAGCCATGATTTTCATAGGGGACCATCTACAACTCAATTGTTTCAATTCCTGGAAATTTCATCGAAATCAGATGGGAAGTGTACAAGTTACGGCTGTTTGGGCATGCGCAGTGGCTACTATCAGTCTGGGAGCAACGAATTTCTTAGCGGACCATCTACACGCCAACCCGCACAATACCTGAAAATTTCATCGGGATCGGGTGAGAAATGTAGACGTTAGGTATGGCTGTGGTAAGGATTTCACGTTTGCGCATGCGCAATGGCTACTATCAATCCGGTGGTGATGATTTTCATAATATTCTCCACCCCAATCTGCGTAATCCCAGAAAATGTCATAGAAATCAGATGGGAAATGTAGAAGTTATGACTGTCACAAGGAAATACAGATTTGCGCATACGCAGTGACTACTATCAGTCTCGGGGCAATGATTTTCATAGGGGCCATTTCCACCCCAACCTGCATAATTCCTGAAAATGTCATAGAAATCAGATGGGAAATGTAGAAGTTATGGCTGTTACCAGGAAATACAGATTTTGTGCTTGCTCAGTGATTACTATCAGTCTCGGGGCAATGATTTACCTTACTACCTTGCACCACATTTCTTCGAAATCGAATGGAAATTGTGGAAGTTAGGGCTTTTACAAGGAATTCACATTTGCGCATGCACACTGACTACTATCAATCCGAGGCGATGGTTTTCATAGGGGACAATCTACTCGCCAACCCATCAAATCAATTTTGATTTTGGAGAACTTTTTTTTCAACCTTAGGAAGTGAAAACAATGCTTCCGCTGCCTTGGTAAACTCGGAAGCAAAATTCATAGTGAAAAATGTTTTATTTTGAGCGGGGTAAAAAAAATGTACTAAGAGGGAAAAGTTGTTGGAAATTAGTTGTAAATCGATTTCTGAAGTATTGTTGACTGGTTTCGGGACACTCTGTATACCACAGGATGGAGAGTTAAAGACAGATGAATCACTAGGAAAATACGCAAACTAATGAAAAATTATCAAACTTTTTATTCTTCATTTTTCGTCGTTATTGGAAATTTAAATGTATTTAGTTTCAAACAGCGTTTCTAGAAATGGGAGCCCTCACTCTGAATATACCGAAGGAATCGCTTTCGTTTACTTATTTGACAGCACATTTCCATCTCATTTCCAGAATATGCACTACTGGAGTGAGACGAACACCAGGGACCTCCACCAGAGGCCTCTTCATTTTTATAGGGTATGGTGTGTAATTTCGAGAAAGGGGATACCTTTTTGGACCTTATTCGAGGAAAATGGCAGAGCCTTTTCCTTCGAGCGTTATTCTACCATAATTCAGGTAGAAAAATAATAATTTTTTTTTTTTCATTTAATTCAGGCATGAATTAAATGAAATGGAACTGGACGAAGTCTGGTTTTATCAGGACGGTTCTCATCTCTCTGAGAGGCTATTCGAAATGGCAAGCAAATTTTTTCTTACAGGCCTACCTCAAATCCAAGGTTTATAATGATCGTCACAGGACCTTAGATGCCCTCAAGTACATCAGATCCAACATTGCCAAATACCGTTGAAATGCTTGGAAGAGTTCACGAAAACTGCTTCTTGGGTGTATTCAGCGTGATGGCTCCCATTTTCCAGATACGCTGTTCAAGGGGTCTAGTTGTGCTCCGAAGATTCTGGTTGATGTAGGTCACTTCTAAGGGCTGAAAAATGAATTTTGAAAACACCGTAACTCAAAAAATGCTGATATGAAGGTATTGTTTTTCGATCAATTTAAGATAGTATAGAATTTTTGGAATTTTTTGAGACCACGCGGAGCTGTAGGACAAACCGTTCGTTCCCGTGTTGGACGTACAATAAATCAGACACACGAGTGTGAATCGCAAAAGAGGCCTAATCTCCGTTCAAATTTTAGCTACCTGAAATGCGATCGATGTTGGTTTATTATTTTCGATAATGAACCTTTGGAATCGACCAAGAAAAATTTTTTTTAACATCCCCTCAAAATTTGTTGGTTTACGTTTCAAGGTACGTAGAATCCAAAAATCGAATAAAAATTTGGCCGTACGCCGTTTTTTCTTCATGTTGGGTGGTTGGTGGCTTTGCAGACGAGTGATCTATATAGAAAAATAATGAATCATTGTGTAATAATTTGCAGCGTTTGTAATCTATTTCTGCCTTTCGCGCTCAACCCTGTACCCTGTACGCGCTCCACAATGACGTATCCATTTGCATGAGGGTGTCATGGGTAGGTAGGTTGGTACTTACATAATGTCAGCTGTTGACATTGTAATTTTGAAATATGCATACATACATTGTAATGTCCTTGACTAATGATGCTCCCAGAGAATGAAAAAAGCGTTCGAGAAAAGCGCGAAAAACGGAATGATTGACTTCGGTGCCCTTCAACGAGACTTCCATTCCCACAACATTCATTTCGGTATCATTTTCCACAATCATGACACCAGCTATTTCGCAGTACTAAAAATGTAGGTATCGTCTGGCAGATTGGAAAGTATGCTGTAATTTTCATTGCAGCGTGCCTTCTTCTCGATCGACACTATTTTGCTAAAGGCGTATTCTTCTTGTTCAGTTGAATGGTGGATGTGGATGGTTACGAGTGCTTTAGCTTTTTTTATCTGGTTAGTGGTGTTTTCTCGTCAGGTGCCGGTTAAGGACTGTTGTTGCGACCTGACTCCAAGTTCTCCGTGAACCGGCTTGACCCAACTCCGTTTTCAAACAGTCAGTGTTGTGCAACAGTACGCCGATGCTACAGAACTATCACAAACGATTTACTATACTTTGCTTTCCAACGCCCCGTTTATGTCATGTTACAATTTATCATGAGTTGCTATGACTTCGCTTTTATTCTGATACTCAAGTCATTTGAATGAGATTTCGGATGTGTAGCTTGGTGAACAGTCTGAACAGCAGTATCGACTTGAATTCTGAATTCGAAAGGACAGAAACGTTATCATGTATCCATGCGATGAACTTCCTTCAAACGGAGTATACTTTTACGGGTCGAATTGGAAAAAAATAGGTCGAGTCTTTTGTGACATTTACCATCTTTACTGTAAGAACTTACTAAGAAGAAGGTGTGTTCGGAACCGCGCAATATTTCCTCTAGCTTATTGGAAATACCGTTGTTTGATAGGTTTCCTTTAGGAAATGTATCAGGCAACGAAAATTATTCTTTCCTGAAAAAATGCATTACATCGATTTTTTAAAGATTAGCTCACTATTTAACGCTACAAGACTGGTTGGTACTTTTTGCACCGCGAAAAGATTTTCTACCGTTTACCATACTTTCTGCTGTAGTTATTATAATAACGTATAAATACGTTTTTAATTTCTCATTGTGGATTCATATTGTAGCCTACGATATTCCATCGTTTGATTTATCACGAATTACTCCTGAGGCATAAAAACTGTGCGGTAAGACCACATGAAATTTGAGATATCCGGTTCGCCAGTCCTGGAGGCGTCAGTTTTGTTCTAAGCTCATTAAATCTTTTCTGATGTGTCAATGAAATTCGATAAAGCTGGCATTCGAAAAAAAGTGAACAGTGAACTGAAAAAACGGAGGGGGACGGAAACGTGATATACATGCATGTTTGCGGATCAATACGTCGCCGATTTGTTGACAACGTACTTTCTGAGTGAGCCTCAGTATTCCACGTGATGCAAACTCCTCGTTTTTCCTATAGCCATTATTTTATCCAACGATCCACTGTTTATCAAATCGTTTGAGGCCAATAATTTCATTTCTCAATTTTCTTGAAAAATCAAACATTCTAATCCATTATCGACATTTTGATCAATTAGGTCATGTTTCACCAATTTATATTTTTCACGTCAAACGTCGGAAATGATCGCACCTAATAGTCACAGATGATGAAGTTTACTGACGTAGAACCGCTTATCGAAGAAGATTCACCCGCTAGTTACCCGGCAGTGTGGTCCAACACATAATCCTCGATGCTCACCCTTTCGTTCCTAGGGCATTCCACGTTTGAACTTGAAAAATAAAAGTTTTCCGAAATCGACCATTTTCGGGAATGTTGGGCGGCCTAATTTTAAGGCATACACGTTGAGCACATCCAGTTATAACGGCTTCATCTCGTAAAACATTAATGATTTTGAGAAAGACCCAAGGCTTGACAATATAACTGTTTTCGTTTTAATAATGAACCTTTGAAATCGAGCAAGAAAAAATTACCCCCTCACCCTCCTGCTCGAAATTTGCAGTTTTAGAGTTTTTTGAGCTTTCGATATGTATGCTCCAGTTTGGAGCTAGGTACTTGTCCGAAAACTTTTGGTTACTTTCGGTCAATTCTAAAGGGTCAAAAATACAGGAAGAAATGTTTAAAATGGGGAAAATACGGGATGTTCTTTCATTTGAAACAGTTTTAATTTTTTTGAACCGAATGAGCCATACCAAAGCCACAATTTCAAGCCAAGGTGGATAACTGTCGCCCAAAGACCATTATTTTTCTGCAAAAAAAAGTTTTTGAATTTTTGGTCACAGGAATGAAAATTCGTTAAATTTGTTTCCATAGAAATTCGTCGTCATAAAAGCGTTGCAAATCTTTACTCAATGATGATTCTGTCACCCATCTGCGAAGAACATGGCTTCTTCCGAGCCTTCAAGTTATAAGAGATAGGTGGGGGAGAGGGCTTTTGGTCCTCAAGAGCGCAGCTCAAAGGGATAATTTCAAGAGTCATGATTTCTGAATTAGGAAAACATTACAATCCACTGGAAAAGTTTACTGGTGGATGAGATCATAGTATACGCTCCTTGGGTATTCCGAAAAATATGGCGAAAAACGCGATTTTCCCTAAAAATTATCGTTTTCTTAAGTATACAGTTTCCTTAACACTTATTATCTCGTGATAACGTTTTAAACAGATGTTTTGAAGGTGCGCATCTTCAAAAACATCAGGTCCTCAAAAATTAGGCCTAAATAAATAATAATGAAAATACCCTATTGGGAGAAAATTCATTAGTGAGTTTACTAAGTCGGTTTTAGTAATTCAACCATAGTTTATACTCGTAAATAGGTTACGTCAATGAAAAGAGAAGGATTTTTCCCTTTCGTAACACAGCTTTTATTATGTATTGAATTCAGGCGGTTGCAGCGGTAAAGTCATTTTACTCCACATTTTCTAAAACTTTTTTTTTTTTTTTTTTTACTGCACATTTTCTAAAAGCCTGTGGAGCGCCGAAAAGGCGACTATTGGGTTCGTAAGTTATTGGAGATTTGTTCTCATCTGTTTTTAGGACGTCCCACAGTAAGACTTGGGCGTCCTTATGCGATCGATCTGGGGTGAAGGAGGACAACACTCAACAGAAAAAAAATAACCACACAGTAATCCGTTTTAGACCATTCTGAATCCAAATCCGCGAAAAAAAACCATAGGTGCATGTGTGTGTGTGTGTGTATGTGTATGTGTGTATGTGTGTGTGTGTGTGTGTGTGTGTGTGTGTGTGTGTGTGTGTGTGTGTGTAACAAAATCTTGTGTACTCTGCCCAGGCCTTAGTTCTCAACCGATTTTCCTGGTTCTTTTTTTGTTCGACGCGGAAAACTATCTAGTTGTGCACTACGTCGCCGAAATTTCGAATTTTGCCTTTTAAGGAGGGGAAAGGGGGGTTAATGCTTAAATAACGTACGTTTGCGGGTATAATCTTGTAAACTCTGCCCAGGCCTCAATTTCCAACCGATTTGTGTGTTTCTTCTTTTGTTTGACTAAAATAACTTCCGAGTTGTACATGATTTCACCAGAGTACCAAAATTTGCAAGAGGAGGGGATGGGTGGGGGGATAATATTCACAAAATATCCAATTTTTCAATATTTCGGTTCCTTTACTGCTTACTAATTGTATCCAAGCTTTGAAATTGAGAAAAAATTCTCATTATACCTTAGGATTTGCATGAATTACTTTCTGTACCACCATGGAAATAAAAGTGGTGCCACCATGGTGCCAGGGCACCATAAACCTCATATTTCTTGGGTTTTTTGGTGTTTCACCTTGAATACGGATGTGACATTCGACTGACTGCCTACTAAACCTAATAGATGAAAGTTCAATGACGTATTTCCGTTTTGGTGCCAGACTGGCACCATTGGTGGCGGTGGGGGGGGTGTCACTATTTCTTCCCTAAAGTAATAAATAAATTACATCGAGAGAAACAGTCTTATCGCTTAACAACTGGTTAAACTGATCCAATACTTATCCAATGGGACGTCCCCTGGAATGCATGCATTACTAAACAATATGTTTCAAGTTGAATCTTTGACGTAGGATGCCTCATGTTTCAGTGACTATTGTTCATTGCGTGACATGAATGGTATCCGATGTAGATGCTGGACTTGGATTTATCCGGATATTTGGGTTTGGAAGAACAGTTGGTGTCCTAATTTTTTGGCTTATTATAAAAAACTTGACTTTTTTGAACTGGTGAATATCTTGATTGCACTTCGAGTCTAGACAAAAAGGTGTCTCTCAAGACAGGTTTGTGTACCAATTTCATTTTTTGGAACGATATATGCATTAATATAAAAAAATATTGTACAGGTTTTCGTTGACGAATCTCAGCTGGTTGTTTTCAAACTTCTTCATTTCTCACGACGTTTCAACCCGTGGACTAGGTCTTAATCATGTGGAGCATCTACAAGTAGAAAAGTCGAAAATGGGGTAGTAACCAATGGGGGTTTTACTGGGTAGATCATATTTTCCGGGAGTGTTCAGATTGGAGTGCAGATGGCCCCTATGAAAACCAAAGGGACCCCCCCCCCCTCATTACTACCATTTTCTACATACTTTCTACATTTTCCGTTCGAATTCGATGAAATTTTCAGTAATGGTATGAGTTGACGTGTGGATGAACCCCTACTGGGAAGCGCAAGGTACTGTCCTTAAATACCTAGTTTTAGAAATTATGATCACAGTTATTGACCATTCTGAATCCAAATCAGCGAAAAAACCATAGGTGTGTGTCTGTGTGTGTGTGTAGGTGTGTGTGTGTGTGTGACAAAATCTTGTGTCGTCTGCCCAGGCCTTATTTCTCAACCGATTTTCCTGGTTCTTTTTTTGTTCGACGCGGAAAAGCTATCTAGTTGTGCACTACGTCGCCGCAATTTCGAATTTTGCTTTTTAAGGGGGGGGGGAAGGGGGGGTTAATGCTCAAAAAACGTGCGTTTGCGGGTATAATCTTGTAAACTCTGCCCAGGCCTCAATTGCCAACCGATTTGTGTGTTTCTTTTTTTGTTTGACTCAAATAACTCCCGAGTTGTACATGCTTTCACTAGAGTATCAAAATTCGCAAGGGGAGGGGGCGAGTGGGGGGATAAAATTCACAAAATATCCGAATTTTCAATATTTTGGTTCCTTCATTGCTTACTAATTGTACCCGAACTTTGAAATTGAGGAATAGTTCTCACTATACCTCCGAATTTTCATGAATTATTCTCTGTACCACCATGGAACTAATAGTGGTGCCACCATGGTGCCAGAACACCATACACCGCATATTTCGTGGTTTTTTGTTGTGTTTCACCCTGAGTACGAATGTGAACCTCGACGGACTGCCTACTAAAACTAATAGATGAAAGTTCAATGTTACGACGTATTTCCGCTTTGGTGCCAGATTGGCACCATTGGTGGCGGTGGGGGGGGGGGTGAACTCGAATTCGCATGTTGGGTATCGTAGATCATGGATTTTAAAATAATCTTCAGATTCGAGGCTCCCATGCCGCTAGAAATTTTATGGTGGATAAAGGTGAGAGGGGGGGGGGTCACTATTTTCTGCCCAAAGTAATAAATAAATTACATTGAGTGAAACAGTTTTATCGCTTACCAACTGGTTAAACTGTTCTAATGCTTATCCAATGGAATGCATGCATTACTAAACAACATGTTTTCGCTCTGTCACTACCACGGAACTGAACCACTCAGTAGGCTCAGTGACTTCAACTGTCACACAGGTATTATTTTCCATTCTATTCAACTCAGTTTTTACCTAATTTGGAAGGTAACTTTCGGGGAGGATCTATTACCGGTTGAACATTGTGCTTGAGATTTAACTCACAATTTTTAAGTAAGCAACCGAGACCTTCGAATGTGTCGTTATATTTGTTCCTCATATTTGTGTATTGCTCGGTTTCATCGACCTATTTTCATTGACTATACCGTCATTGTTCACAAGTGTATGTACCCGTTTTACGAGATCTAAAGCCTTGCATGCATTGAATCCTAGTAAGGTTGAAACTTCCTTAACTATGTCATTGAATGGTATGTTGTATAACTTGACCTTGATTTTACAACACAAAACGCAGCCCTGTATTTGGGAGTTCATTACCACCATAAGTAGACAATTTTTTTTTTTTTTTTTTTTGGTGGTCGCAAAACTGACATCGGCAACAATAGCTTATTTAATTCAGTTAGAGACTTAAAATTTACTTGGGCACCGATATCCAATTGAGCTCGTAGGTATTCATCATTGACTTCTACATTAGTGAACCAAGCCGTTTCATCATTTCCGTGAATGGTTTCGACTTTACAAACAAAATATTCACCTTCAACACTCGCGAAGTAATCAATATTTTCATCGACAAAATTGGCTGCTTTAGCACGGCACATTTTGGTTTATTATTTTCAATAATGAACCTTTGGAATCGACCAAGAAAAAAAAATTTCAACACCCCTCAAAATTTGATGGTTTACGTTTCAAGGTACGTAGAATCCAAAAATCGAATAAAAATTTGGCCGTCCGTACGCGGCACTTTTGCCACTTAGCATTGACCGATTTTTATGAAATTTGGTATGTAGGCTCCATTTGGGGTCTAGTTGTGCCCCGAAGATTTTGGTTGATGTAGGTCACTTCTAAGGGTTCCAAAATCAATTTTGAAATTTTGAAAACGCCCTAACTCAAAAAATTTTGATATAAAGGTATTGTTTTTCCTTCAATTTAAGATTCTATAGATTTTTTAGAATTTTTTGAGACCACCCGGAGCTCTGTAGGACAAACCGTTCGCTCACTACGAGAATTTAAAGTTTGGACGTACGATAAATCAGAACCACGATTGTGAATCGCAAAAGAAGCCTAATCTCCGTTCAAATTAAAGCTGACCGAAATGCGATCGATTTTTTTCTTCATTTTGGATGGTTGGTGGCTTTGCAGACGAGTGATCTATATAGAAAAATAAAAAATAATAAACCATCGTGTAATAATTTGCAGCGTTTTTGTGATACAATTTCCCGCACCGACGTACGTTGTCCATTCCTGATTAATCTTTCCTGACAGATTAATTTCCGTTATTTCTGTGGCTTTTGTTTGACTGTTGTTTTGATTGAGCTGTTTGACACGTGATAAGCTTTCTCGTTATCACTTCCTTGTTGAATTGAACGCGTTTGGGAGAGCGTTAATTCCATGATTTTGCATATGTTAAAAGCCTCGTCAAGAGTCCTCTGAAGGAGTCGTTGTTGTCTGTAGATGAATAATAGGCTTTTATTAAAGGTTAGACATGTGGTGACAATCAACTGGGGAGAACATAATATGACGATGATTAAATTGCCTCATTTTAGGAAGAGGATACTGCCTCCTGTAGCATTTAAGTTAGTAATTAAGTAACTGTTATTTAAATATCTATTTCCAGTAAGTTAATGTACAACAATAATAATATTTATAATATAAAAAACATGTCAAGAATAACCAGTAGGTACCTACATTTTAGTAGGTATCTACATTTTAGGCCTAGGATAACCTAGGCTAGGAGCTAGTTGAAATTTTTCGTGGCAGTGAGGTGAAGTGCTTGTGTGGCAGTGACTTGTAGATACTCCACATGATTATGACCCAGTCCCTTGGTTAAAACGTAGTAAGTTTAAAAAAAAAGCAAGTCTGGATTGGTTAACAAAACCTGTACAATTCCTACTCGTATTAGACAGTAACAAAATGCGTATAAAATATATTTATAATACCTGTACTTTTGAAAATAGTTGAATATCAGGATTCGAGTTTAAACCATTTATAATTTTAACTTGAAGTTTTAGGTTGATTTTTCCAAGTTTTAATTTTGTATTACCCACGTACCTCTTTTTTTTCTAATTTGCCAGGAGAGATATGCTTTTCGGTAAGACTCGGGATGTGCCAGGAAAAGGGTAAGCTTTGGGCCTAGTGGGACAGGGATAGCTTGATCGATACTCTCCCTCTTCTTCCTTCGTAGCATTCGTACGGCAATCCTGGGGTGAACAACCCTGTACGGACCACGTGGGCCTGGCCCTCGCCCGGCTTTTCCAGTCCTGTTCCGGGAGGCTTCTCCCACACCTCCTGCGTCAGCTGTCACTAGTCCTGTTCGGATCAAGAGTGTGATTTGCCAAAATGTTTGACACACGAGAGATCGACCGACGCGACGGGTCAACCTCAGGGGGACAGGCCTTTGTGCCAGTGGCCTGTGTGCCAGGCTCGCCTGATGGCCACTCCAATTAACAACAAAGACAAATCGTCTTCATTACTGCAACAACGCATATTTTTTTATTATGATGTTGAGCGTACCTACTTCAGATTTCAAATTTCCTGGTCCCTCAATAGTTATCAGTAGTTTCAATGTTGGTCGCCGAAAGCTCTAAAACCGTGATTTATAACTACAGTACACACTAAAATCGCCCTAAAACACTGCTAATCTCAACTTAATGAGGTTTTAGCGAATTTTCGAAGAAAATGGGACTATTTCACTGAACTCAAGGTTACATTACATTAGGTATTTTTGATTTTTTTGTTCTTTGCAGGCTAGTGATGTATACAGAAAAATAATAAACTTTTGAGTTTTTCATCAATTTAAAATAGCGACAATTTTTAATGAATTTTGTGACAACCCATAGCTCTGTGGGACCAACTGATCGCTTAATGGGGATAAATAATGAATGTTTCATGACTTTTCTTCATCAATTCAAGATAGTGTTCATTTTCTAAAAAGGAGTGAAACCACCCAGCCGGTCAACAATAATTATTATTAAATACACCTTTATGATGAAATTAATCCGAAGCCCCTCAACCCGAAGACCGCAGACCCGAACCCCCCACCTATACCTGGTCGTTTAGAAGGAAGTAGTAACTACTTCCTTGATTTTCAACTGTTGATAGTTGGTGTAAGTTTACCCTGAGGGATGGTCGTGGTGAGTCAGAAACACGTGAGTGAATCGCAAATGAACATTCGCTGTCGAAAGTGAGCAAAATTTCTCTATACTAATAGTGGGTACTTCAAACTCCATAGGTACTGATAATACGCAGCGTTTTTCCCTATGGTAGTTTGGGGCAAAGCCGCAGAAGACTGCACATTCATTTCATCTCGATTCAATCAGTCAGAGCCATAGTACACGCGAGATACAAATTATTTACACAAATTAATTATTTCACTATTTATTTTCTGTAAAGATCACCCGTCTGTAGAGAAAACGGCTTTTCCATTAATAGTGCCTACCATCAATGACATCGCTATCCTTCAATGCAAATGGATAATTTGGATAATTTTCCAAAATAATTGGTTTTATTACCACCTTATTCTCTACTTTTTCGTTTGTAACCGTTTCTTCAATAGTTTCTGCGTTCAATTCGTTCTTCGTAGGAAAGAAGAGTCAAAATTACGTTTTTTTAAAGCGATAGCGCTCTTGCCCTGCAGTTTTGAGACTACTAGGGCAAGTGCGCTATCAAGAATGCGGGCAAGTGCGCACAGCTTGATTTTCAGTGACAGTAGAATGATAAAATTCTCAAAGTTAGTCCGGTCTCATGATTTTTATCCTAAGAGTTCAGCGTGGTCTCTTCCTTCTCTTATGACTTATTTTGTAATAAAAAATAATTTTTCTCGGCCAGGAACAATATTGACAAATTAACCCCGTAGGACTGAGTGCACGGGTGTTGCCTACCCTAATTCCTACTTGTTAATTAAATTTATTTTTTCGTCTGACTGTTCGAGACAAAACTAATTTTTCGGACAAAATCGTACAAATTCATTGAAATTTTAAGGGGATATTCAGGAAAGGGTAGTCCCTAGACAGCCCAATGAGCTTGATGGATTTGGCCGTCCGCCCGCTGTACGCCATACGCGGCACTTTCCTTAGTTAGCTAAGACCGATTTTGATGAAATTTGGTATGTGGGCTCCATTTGGGGTCTAGTTGTGCACCGAAGCTTTTGGTTGATGTAGGTCATTTCTAAGGGTTGAAATTTTGAAAACGCCCTAACTCAAAATATTTTGATATAAAGGTATTGTTTTTCCATCAATTTAAGATAGTATGAAATTTTTAGAGACCACGCGGAGCCCTGTAGGACAAACCGCTCGCTCCCTAAGAGAACTTGAGGGTTGGACTTACGATAAATCAGAAACACGACTGTGAATTGCGAAAGAGGCCTAATCTCCGTTCAAATTTTAGCTGACCGAAATGGGAAATGTTTCATGTTGGTTGGTGGTAACAATGGCAAAGCCGTCTTCTTTGCGGACGATTGATCTGTATAGAAAAATAATAAACCTTTGTGTAATAATTTGCAGCGTTTTTGGCAGTTAACCCATCACACAACAATAACTAATCTCAGGAGTTGGATGAGGTCATGGGTGGGGGGGGGGTTAAAAATTAGATAGGTAGGAGGGGGATCTACGGAGCTCATCTCTCAAGGTCATTGCACCTTTTATTATGAGGTGAAAAGCTATACTGCCCTCTAAACATGGATATCATTTTTCATCCTAGCTGTCTCAAAGCTTCAACTAATGTAAGTAACAAAGCTATTAAGGGAAGGTAGAGCAGACACCCCATTAAAAAGGTAGTATTTCAAGGTTAATGATTAAAGGATATTGGTAGGGAGAATAATTGCAGTAAGCTAGAATTAATGGAAGCAATTAAAATAAATGAAATACAGAGGGGAGCAACACAACGAATCTGCAACAATTGACGATTCCTCTCACCATTTATTGTAAATTAAGAGGACTCCTTGATTAGACGTGTGTATGTTGTATGTACCTAGTCCGTTTATAGTACAGCGAATTATTTTATGCCAAACTAGTCTAAACTAGTCCTCTCCCTTGAACAGGGTTGTAATACACAGGGTGTACAGGATAAGGTGCGCAGTACTTCACCCACGTAAACTAATTTGCAACGAAAAATGCCTTAGAGTTTTTTTTGGTTTATTATTTTCAATAATGAACCTTTGGAATCGACCAAGAAAAAAAAATTTTAACACCTCCTCAAAATTTAATGGTTAATGGCGTTTCAAGGTACGTAGAATCCAAAAATCGAATAAAAATTTGGCCGTCCGTCTGCCGTCCGCCGTACGCCGTCCGCCGTACGCCGTCCGCCGTACGCGGCACTTTTGCCACTTAGCATTGACCGATTTTGATGAAATTTGGTATGTAGGCTCCATTTGGGGTCTAGTTGTGCCCCGAAGATTTTGGTTGATGTAGGTCACTTCTAAGGGTTCCAAAATCAATTTTGAAATTTTGAAAACGCCCTTGCTCAAAAAATGTTGATATAAAGGTATTCTTTTTCCTTCAATTTAGGATTCTATAGAATTTTTAGAATTTCTTGAGACCACGCGAAGCTCTGTAGGACAAACCGTTCGCTCGCTACGAGAATTTAAGTGTTTTACGCACGATAAATCAGAAACACGAGTGTGAATCGCAATAGAGGCCTAATCTCCGTTCAAATTTTAGCTGCCCGAAATACGATCGATGTTTTTCTTCATGTTGGATGGTTGGTGGCTTTGCAGACGAGTGATCTATAGAAAAATAATAAACCATTGTGTAATAATTTGCAGCGTTTTTCTCAACTATTAATTTTTTGTGTTTTCGACCTTATCGCAGTAAATCACTCCCTTCATTAAAATTAACTTCAAATTTGGTTGTACCGTTGGAATGAGAGATAAATTTCTCATCTTTTTAGTCCCAAACCAAATTTTGTTGTTCTCATTAAATTGAAGAAAAATCACTCTACAATGCAAACTTTATGAAGTTTTGAAAAAAGAATATTTTTTTCAAACGTACTATACTCAAACGTATTATGCCTCTGTAATGCAGCGTGCGATTACATACATCTTTACAATGTAAAACCACAATTTTCAAACTAGGACCCAAGGGTAAAAAGAACCCTTCAGGGGTTCTTGATGAACAGTTGTTGAATCATATGGTTTTTAGTAAAACGAGGAAATATTAAAATTTTGTGTTGTGTGTGTGAACCATGTCTGATTAAATTGTTAGTGAATTCCATAGTTGTTCCTCTGTATCAACCTTTTTACAGATAATGAAAAAATTTACAGTCGAATTTAGGAGAGAAATTCGTTATTAAACTCGGAAAACCATGCATTTTTTCGACGAAATCAGCGATCCGTGTTCGGACGAAGTGGGTGCTGGCTGTCTACTGAAACAAGACCGAAAACACAAAAAATAAAAATGAAAAAAGTAGGATTTTTATTAGTTGAGTAAAGAAAATCCCTGCAAATTATTACACAAAGGTTTATTATTTATCTATATTGATCACTCGTCTGCAAAGAACTCGGCTTTGCCATTGTTACCACCAACCAACCATAGATACTACCTACCTACCACGTACCTACAGCGATCGCATTTTGGTCAGCTCCATCCCGTTATTGTAGGGAGCGAACGGTTTGTCCTACAGAGCACCGCGTGGTTTCTAAAAATTCGAAAACTTCAATACTATCTTAAATTGATGGAAAAACAATACCATTATATCAAAATGTTTTGAGCTAGGGCATTTTCAAAATTTCCACTCTAATTTTTCAACCCTTAGAAGTGACCGACATCAACCAAAAGCTTCAGGGCACAACTAGACCCCAAATGGAGCCCATATACCAAATTTCATCAAAATCGGTTCATGGGAACTAAGGAAAGTGCCGTGGACGGCGGACGGACGGCCAAATTTTTATTCGATTTTTGGATTCTACGTAAATCCTTGAAACGTATTTGATTCTACGATTCTACGTATTCCTTGAAACGTAAATCAACAAATTTCGAGGGGGGTTAAAAAAAAAATTCTCGGTCGATTCCAAAGGTTCACTATAGAAAATAATAAACCAAAATCAGGAGGTAATTTTTGTTGCTAATTGTACACCCTGTATAGTTAGATATGAACGTTTCCATATACACGGATATTTTCAAACATTTAAAAGGTTTATACCAAGGTAACCAAGTACACTTTAAAAATAACTGTTGTTATAGTTTAACATTTCTAACTATTTATACCTTCCGGTTACCTATCTATCTCTAGTCATGGGTTCCTGTTTTTACTCCTCCCATTTTCTTATTCTTTAGAATCTTGCGTTTTAAATTGAAAATTTGTAACTCTTCCCCATGGTGCGTAGCAAAACAGTTATCTGGTGACGAGTTGATTCTTTCGCTTGTAGTAATGACAGTACGTCGCTTTTTCCCTGTTTGGTCCTCAAATTGTAATGGTTTTTTCTTTTCACTGAAAATTATTTTGAAATTACATCTGGTAAGCCGTAGGGGCAGCTTCAAGTGTTTCATAGTATTTCGGGTTCTACTATTCGAAGTGGTAACTTCTACATCAACCTACATGATGCGGTTCGTGGAAAATTCTCTAGGGCATCAACTATTGACATTCAAATGATAAAATTTCAATTTTTCGAAAATGTATGATGATACTATCACTCAAGGACTGAGTAGGGTAAGGGAGGGGTTGAGGTCATGCGATAAGACAGCATTATCACGATCGCGGCTCGACATCTCTGTTCCCCAAGTCCGGCCCGTTTCACCTTTTTTTATCGAATATACCTCCTTCATTTCTGTCAGATTATGTGTCTCATTTCTCCCCTATTTCCAAATAATTAGGTTCCCGACTGGAGATCATTACAAATTGAGATGAAAGTGAAGGTAATGGAAGTACTGAATTAAGGAAAGTATCAACGCTTCACTCTGATACATTGTGACATGAATGTCTTTTTGCAGTGAGTAGGTGGTCCAAACGCGACGTCCATTTCACAATATAATAATGCGATACAAGAACAAGATTTGGGTAGCGGACATCATAATAGGACAGAGAGTTATAAGCACGCTATGGAGTTCAAATTGTCTGTTAGAAGAAAAACACGGGTTTATCCAAGGGACAAATGAAGCGTTAGAAATCAAAAGGAGGTGTGTTTCACAGAGACAATGAAAGTCATGAAGGTGTTCCTTCAATAAATTGAGTTAGTGCACCGCCCAGCGCTGCATCCTCAGGCTCCGAGCATTTAACTCCCGCTCTTTTGAGAGCAACGCACACAATGAGGAAATACGTTCATCCCGCCACTTCACCATCTGCTTAGCTACGACACGCTGTTTGTCGATGTGATCCCTCAATGACACTAACAAAGGATTTTTGACAAGCTGTGGAGCAGAAGTTATTGTCCAGTAAGAATAAATATGTACTTGGTAGTAGGCCGAGTAGAAAACCCTTTCTTTATTACAAAATAAAGACTACGCACAGAAAGTTATTGCTGTCACTGAAAATCAAGCTGTGCGCACTTGCCCGCATTCTTGATAGCGCACTTGCCCTAGTAGTCTCAAAACTGCAGGGCAAGAGCGCTATCGCTATAAAAAACGTAATTTTGACTTTTCTTTTCCTACGAAGAACGAATTGAACGCAGAAACTATTGAAGAAACGGCTACAAACGAAAAAGTAGAGAATAAGGTGGTAATAAAACCAATAATTTTGGAAAATTATCCATAATTTCACTCTAACAGCTGCTTAAGAGCTCAAAATTTGATCAGAAGTCAATGAACGCCTGATCTAATGGAATAAATCGCTAAAAATCTCTATGAGTAGCCTGGCTGGAGAAATAAGCGATGAACGTACTTGACCGTAGTGACCCTGCCTTGAAACGTAAACCAACAAATTTTTAGTCCGTTTTTGTAGTCCGTTTAGGGGGGGTTAAACCTTTTTTTAATTGTTCGATTCCAAAGGTTCATTATTGAAAAAAGAAACCAAAATCGTCTAGGCTGCACAATAGGCGCCTATCTATCTGCCTTGTCCCACCGGTTGACTGGTTGATTTGGGAATATAATAATTATAAATGGCTGTTCAATTGGGTTGAAGTTTATTGAAATCATTTCTATTCATCACAATTATTTGAGACGATTTTCAAATTCAAATGTTTCCTGAAACGTATATTAAAACTTCTGCTAAGTTTTACAGGATAATTCACAGTTTTTGGAGTTTATTTTGATGAAATGGAGTTCCTGTAGCAATTGAATTGAATCCTTGAATAGAGTAAACAAGTGCGGGGTTCGAATAGAATTGTGGGAATTGCGAAAAAAGCATGCGGCACTGAGTGCTTCAATCCTTGGTGTGACACTAAGGGTATCTGTCCGTTGAGGGTTAATATTGCCTCATCAGTCGTCCATCAATGGTTCCAAAAGATATGAACAACATTGTTTAAATATTGAGCTGTCAGTCTTCAGCCTGTAGAAGATTGAAAACGCTGCAAATTATAACACAAAGGTTTATTATTTTTTGATCACGCGCCTGCAATGAACACAGAATTGCAGTTGTCACTACCAACCAACCATATTTTCACTTCACAATCACGTTTAATTTGAAGAAATAAAGAGTCGTGGGTGCCTTCATTAGGAAATTTGAATACTGGTTGCTAAGGACGCAAAACTGAGTACATTTCGAAGAAACAAACCACAATGCATTTCGGTCAACTAAAATTTGAACGGAGATTAGGCCTCTTTATGACTCGTGTTTATGATTTATCATAAGTCCAATCCTTATATTCTTATGGTACGCAAACGGTTGATCCTACAGAGCTCTAAGTGGTCTCATTGGACTCTAAAAATTCAATACTATTTTAATTGACGAAAAAACAATACCTTTATATTGAGTTTTTGAGCTAGGGCATTTTGAAAATGTCAACCCTTATTTTTCACCCCTTTGAAGTGACTTACACTGACTAAAAGCTTCGTAGTAAAACTAGACCCCAAATGTGACCCATGTACAACATTTTATCAAAATCGGTCCATGGTAACTGAGAAAAGTGCTTCGGACGACAGATGGACTAAAAATTTGTAATCGATTGTCTGTCGGATTAAAAAAAATCGATTTTGAGGGGGGTTAACTTTTTTTCTTGGTCGATTCCAACGGTTCATTATTGAAAATAATTATCCAAAATACTGGTATCGCTCTGGAAATATTGGTGCTAAGTGGTGTCAAGGGATGCTTCTGGTCCCAATTAGTTACGAAATTGATCAAAAAGTGCTTGTTTTATTTTTCAAAAAGGATGCTACCAGATGCGCTGTAGTATTAAAATCAATAAGGAGAAGGATAACGGTGAATGCTGCCCAAGAATCAGCCGTTGTTTAGTTAATGGATGAATCTCTCCTTTTACACCACATTCCCATTAGGTCTGTGGACCAAAAGTTTGGTATCAAGTATTCTATCAACCCATCAACTCATGTGTTTCAGATCTGTCGAGGGCGCAGCGAACACTTAGTAATACCTTGAAGAACTTCAAGTTCGAATTGATCGGCGAATCCCGCACGGACGACGAGAGCGTGATTTCTCAATCTTTTGCGGAATTCGGGAAACTCATAGATGCAATAGAAGATGAAAGAGGGCGAATGGTGAGTACCAACATAGAAAACTTATGGCTTTCGTCAACCCATATAATCATATTGTTGTGTAAAGCATGCATTCCAGGGGACGTCCCATTGGATAAGCATTAGGTCAATTTATACCAGTTGGTAAGCGACAAAACTGTTTCACTAGATGTAATTTATTAAGTATTATAGGCAAGAAATAGTGCCCCCCCCCCTCCTCACCAAAACATTACTAGCGGCATGGGAGCCTCGAATTTGAAGAGCATTTTAAAATCCATGATCTACGATACCCAATAGGCGAATTCGAGTTACCCCCCCCCCCCTCATCCAATGGTGCCCGTCTGGCACCAAAGCGGAAAATTCGTCGTAACGATGAACTTTCATTTATTAGTTTTGGTAGGCAGTCCGTCGGGGTTCACATCCGTACTCAAGGTGAAACACAAAAAAACCCACGACATATGTGGTTTATGGTATCCTGGCACCATGGTGGCACCACTATTAGTTCCATGGTGGTACAGAGAATAATTCATGAAAATCCGGAGGTATAATGAGAATTTTTCCTCAATTTTAAAGCTTGGGTACAATTAGTAAGCTATAAAGGAACCGAAATTTTGAAAAAACGGTTGTTTTGTTAATATTATCCCCCCATTCGCCCCCTCCCCTTGCTAATTTCGATACTCTGGTGAAATAATGTGCAACTCGGAAGTTATCTGAGTCGAACAAAAAAGAAACACGCAAATCGGTTAGAAATTGAGGCCTGGGGAGAGTTTAAAAGATTATGCCCGCAAACGCTCGTTTTTCAAGCATTAACCCCTTCCCCCCCTCTTAAAGGCATAATTCGAAATTCCGGCGACGTAGTGCACAACTAGATTGTCTTCCAGGTATGATAAGATTGAGATGGTTGATAATGAGATTCTGTTGGCGATGGAAAGCGATCCTCAAGTCAAAGATCGTGAACTGGAATCTCAATATGAAGGTATCGGGGAGTATGACTTGACTTTCATGACTCTCAGGGAACATGTGATTGCTGCACTCGACAGTTTGATCAAAACTGATAATAAGCCTCTTGTTTTTACCCAGACCTGTACTCTTTCTATAAACACTGGTGTTCCTCTCAAGCTTAAAAGGCCCGATATTAAGAAATTCGACAGGAATCTGAGAGGTTGGATTGCGTTTTGGACGCAATTTAAGAAAATTGATTAAGATCCGAAGCTTCAGGAAGAAGATAAATTCGCGTTTCTTTTGGATTCCTTGACACTCAGCTCGGCAGCCATAAAACTGATAGAGGGTTTTCCCCCTTCCGGGAAAATTATGCTAAGGCTGTCGGAGTTTTGAAATCACGCTATGGCAAAGATGAGTTTCTCATTGAGTTTTTGTTCGTGAACTGTTGTCTGTAGTTTTGAATTGTTCTGAAGATTCACCAGTGTCCCGGTCTTTATGATAAGCTGTCAGCCCAGTTGAGCGCGCTTGATTCTGTATGTGTCACAAAGGAAAAATACGCTTCCATGATCTTCCCGCTAGTAGAGTCAGCAGTACCGGAGCATGTTTTTAAAGCATGGGAGAGGCATAGAATTACTAAGAATGCTTCTATAAAGGAACCCGGCGACTGTTTGTCAGATCTTCTCGAATTTTTGAGTGTATGTAGATGTTGAGGGGGAGGAAAGGCTAAAATTGAGCCAAATTTCCTTTGTGACCTCCGAAAGACCACAAGACCAAATTGAACCCTAAGTTCCCTCTGCTGCTGCTTTGGTATCCTTAGACATTGAAGAAAAAAAAAACGGATTTTAAGGATATGAAAATTTGTCCACATCTCATCAGATCGTTTTGCAGCGATTGATATGTCACTTTCGGAGCGCAACGACATTGTGAAGAAAAAAAGAGCCTATTTCTGTTGTTTGCGGAAAAGTCACTTCAGCTCTAATTGTCGAACTTTTGTGAAATGTGTCCTATTCAAAGGTAAGCACTACACCCTCATGTATAGTAAAACTGAAGACACTGGGAACAAGAGAGGCAACATGAAAGTCAAATCTATGTTATCAAATGACTTATGTTGAGATTGAGATTTCGATCGTCCTCTATGAACGTGGTTGTGAGCTGATCATCGGTATAGGTGCGTCTAGTCCTTCATTACTTGTGGTTTAATAAGACAATAATTAGTTCAGTTTGTTAGAGTTTATCAGAATCTGTGCTTTATCTTTCTCCTACTCAAGCGTATGTCGTTAGATACTCAGAACATAATCCAAGATAAAACAACAATGGGATACTTTGCCAATGAGTCACGCAGCACTATTCCAATACCACCCGTACTAAACCAATTCGTCTTCTCGAGTCTTTTTGACCGACTTCATGCGCGGCGAAGCCGCGCCGAAGGAAGGAGGTATACAGTTCGGTGTGTCATGGGACGACGATTTTTTTTTTTTTTTTTTTTTTTTTTTTTTTTTTTTTCTGTATGTTTGTACCACTAGCAGTTTCTTATTCGGCCACCAATCTGCCTGATTCTTTTCGAAAAGTGTTCTACAAGTATCCATAGTGGTCCCGTTTCAATCAGATTTCATTTTGCTTTGTTAAAAGTATCGAAATTTTGTGAAAATAGTTCAAAAAACGTGTTTTTTTTGGAAGATTGTTCCGCATCCTCTCCCCCCGCCCGACTCGTCGAAGCCACCCACCCGCTCGTCCGCCCCCCACCACCACCACCCACCCGCCCGTCCCCTCCGGCATATTCTCGGACGCCTGCCGCCCCTCAACAAATTCAAGGGGGACCACCCTCTCATTCATTGGGGACCATCCTCCCCATTAAGAGTGAAACGCTCATTTCTTCAAGATAAACTTGATTATGAAGCAAAATTTTAATTTCAAAAAATAATATTGAACTCAATTTTGAAAATAACTTTAACATTTCATTGAAAGACGAGTTTCCCGACTCATTGTACATTTTTGTACATGTTTGTGTAGGTACATTCAAATTTAAGGTCCGATTCTAAGCTTCACAAAAAATGAGATGCTTTATGAGGGGGTTTCCGATAACCATCAAATTTCGGTAGACTACCAAGTGGGTCTAGCACATAGCCTTCTCATCATCCAAAACATGTTGCAGCGGGCTAAAATATGAAGTTCAAGTCCGATTCCGATGAAATTTTCAGAGATTGTACGAGTTGGCGTGTAGATGGTCCCCTATGAAAATCATCGCCCCCGGACTGATAGCCGCTGCGCATGTGCAAACGATAATTTCCTTGTAGCAGCCATCATTTCCACATTTTCCATCCGATTTCAATAAAATTCTCAGAGATCATGCAAATTGGCATATAGATGGTCCCCGATGAAAAGCATTGCCAAGGAACTGATAATAGCCACTGCGCATGCGCAAACGTGAATTCCCTGTAAGAGGTATACTTTCTACATTTTCCATGTGATTTCGATGGTATTTTCTGGGATTGCGCGGATTTGAGTGGATACTCCTCTACGGACATCATCGCCCCCATTTTACTTACGTTGAGTGAAACAGTTTGGTGCAGGAGGAAGGGAAATAATAATGCGTGTTTTTTCGCTCACCAACAGGTTCTAATTGACTTAATGCTTATCCAATGGGACGTCCCCTGGAATGCATGCATTACTAAACAATATGTTTAACAATTTTTTGGACTCACTAATAACTACTTTAAACAATAATACTGTAGGTATAGGTACTAAAATAAAATGTAAAAATTAAACAATAATGTTACCTACTACCTTCATAAAAAAACCTCAAAAAGTAATAATTAATTCCACATTAAAAAAACCATTAGTGATTAAAAAATACAAGTAAAAGATTTAAAAAAGAAAAATAGCGAAAAATGTCGAAAAAAGGTTAACGGTCGGTAACTCAAAGAATACCGACTTTAAACAAACGTACTTGGTAGAAGGTAAATTATGTAAAATTAAAAAAAAATTATATAATAAAAGTCGAAAAAATTAATGAGTTAAAAATTAAAACGAATGATTTAAAAACTTAAACAAAAGTACTTGGTAGTAGGTAAGTTATGTAAAATTAAAATAATTAAAGTCGAAAAATTAATAAGTTAAAGATTAAATCAAATGATTTAAAAAATTAAATTTTAAAAATAAATTTAAAAAACCACTAAAAAGTAAAAAATAAAAAATTATGAAAATACAAAAATAGTAAAATAAAAAACTTTTTAACAAAAAAACGGACCGACCTCAAAACTGATGATGGCATCCCACTAAAAAGGAAAAAATAATAACGACAACTTATTCAGTTAGGTTGGTAGGTAGGTACGCAGTGAAGTCGCCGCCGTGCCCATCTGCAGAAACAAACATACACAAGTAGATTCCACTTCCATCTGGTTAGTATTACAACATGGGTCGATAGTGCAATACAAAACATGAATGAGAGTGGGTACCTATCATTGAGGTAATGCATGTGTTCCAAAACGATTAGGTAGTACTTCACTGCTGTCGTATGAAGGAGGATGAGAGAGTGACAATAAGTGTGAATCTCAGTAAGAATATTTCCTTTGATAACAGCTGAAGACGTCTGCGTCACCAAAAATGGCAGTTGGATAAAAATTGAACATGAGAAGGTTGTTTACTTACTTACCTACCCTTAATCCTGTTTTGTATTGCACTATCGACGCATGTTGTAACACTAACTGGTTCATTTGAGTATGAACTCATATCACAAACCCACATCATGATCTAGACAATTCTACATTCAATATGCCATACATGGAATATAAGATTAATTATATATTATGTAATCAAAGATTGATCATGTATAATTAGATAAATAACTATTAGATACTATCTAATCAAGAGATGGTTTGTTCGAATCCCAACATTTCGTACGGGGATTCACACTTATTGTCACTCTCTCATCCTCCTTCATACGACAGCAGTGACGTACTACCTAATCGTTTTGGAACACATGCATTACCTCAATGATAGGTACCCACTCTCATTCATGTTTTGTATTGCACTATCGACCCATGTTGTAATACTAACCAGATGGAAGTGGAATCTACTTGTGTATGTTTGTTTCTGCAGATGGGCACGGCGGCGACTTCACTGCGTACCTACCTACCAACCTAACTGAATAAGTTGTCGTTATTATTTTTTCCTTTTTAGTGGGATGCCATCATCAGTTTTGAGGTCGGTCCGTTTTTTTGTTAAAAAGTTTTTTATTTTACTATTTTTGTATTTTCATAATTTTTCATTCTGATACTTTGTATAGCCTAGCTCCTTGCTCTCAATCCATTATTCAGTCAATGGAGTCTGTTTGTTATTAAATTAAATTTTAACTGCTGACTTCGATTTTTTTTTTGTGTTTGTTAAATGATGGCTAAGTTATTGTGAGGGTCAGTTAATGTTCCAAAATCCACTCATCATGGAAACGGCCTTCCTTAGTAACGCTTATTGAGTGAACATATTCGTGAATAACAACGGTTCGGTGCCATTTCGAAATGAATAGAATTTTTTCTGAAGATTCCATATCATACCAGATAGAATTCAGCCATCCAGATTCTAAACATTGGAGTAGATATTTGAAATATGGTATTAAAAATGTATTAAAATTGCTTTGATAATTTCATACTAGTTTGGTTTCCTCGTTGTATACATTCATACATTCCGGAATGAGCTCAAACGTCTTTCCGTTATTAGTACCATATCTACACAGGGTTTTTCTAAAATAATTAGACAATACTATGCAAATTAGAAGTCTTAATTCTTTGGATGATTTGATTCATTGGTCGGATGCATAGTTATGATGTGTGTTTCGTGATGGGATTCATCTAAAAAAGGAACTGTGTTATCTCATTCTTTAGTTGTTACGTTTTACATTTTTTTTTCTGAATGCTTATTATCACGAAGCTCACATAATGTTTGGAAGGGATTATTTGAGGATCTGGGTGCATCTTAACAGGCTTAACGCGCTTCAACTCTGTTTGTGGTGAGCGGAATGACCAAGTGCCATTTGGAAATGTCGATTACCCCTGGTGAAATTTTAGGTCGCTAAAGCGGTACGGATTGGCCGGAGACACTTGTAAAAAAACTAGGTTGAGTAGTTGACACCTGAATACTAATCACACTGTAGACAAACAGAGAATAGTCCGTTAGAGCTTTCACAAACTTCATCCACCCACAATACGTTCTATCAATAAAATCGTTGCTTTATCTCATTGCAATTTGAAGGGCATCCATCACAAAAGCAAGTAAGAGGGCAATGAGAGGAGTGCCTACAATTCGGGTTTATTACTATTTTCAATCTTTGGAATCAACCTAGAACAAAATTAACCCCCCCCCCCCCTCAAAATTTCTCGGTTTACGTTTCAAGGTTCTTAGAATCCAAAAATCGAAAAACATTTTGCGGTCCGTCCGCCGTACGCAGCACTTACCTTAGTTTTCATGGACCGATTTTGATGAAATTTGGTATATGGGCTCCATTTGGTGGTCTAGTTGGGCCCCGAACATTTTGGTTGATGTCAGCTGTGTTAGTTGCAGACGAGTGATCTATATAGAAAATAATATACATTTGTGTAATAACATACATGTTATAATATGCTACATGTAGCATATTGTAAATATACATATAGCAATTAGTAGAGGAAGAATGTATGTTCTACCCCATAACTATTAATACTACGACCTTTGACCTTTACCCCTACCCCCCCTCCCACCCCCTGACCCCACCCCACCCCCCTCCCGCCCCCTGACCCCTCCCGCCACCGCCCCCTCCCACCCCCCCGTACTCCTCCCGACCCGTACTCCTCCCGCCCCCCTACTCCTCATGACCCGTACTCCTCCCGCCCCGTACTCCTCCCGACCCGTACTCCTCCCGACCCGTACTCCTCCCGACCCCTTCTCCCGCCCCCATACTCCTGCCGCTCCTTTACTCCTACCGCCTCTAACCTCACGCCCCATACTCCTCCCGCCCCTTACTCCTTCCGCCCCCTTCTCCTGCCCCCATACTCCTGCCGCCCCTTTACTCCTACCGCCTCTAACCTCTACCCCCTTACGCCTTTCGCCTCTTACTCCTCACTCCCCCCCCCCCGACTCGTTCCTATCACTCCCCATACTCCCCCACACGTACACCATATATCCCCCCATACTCCCACGTACTCCCCCAAATTTACCCCCATATATCCCCCCATACTCCCACGTACTCCCCCAAATTTACCCCCACATATTCCCCCATACTCCCACGTACTCCCCCAAATTTACCCCCACATATTCCCCCATACTCGCCCAAACTTACCCCACATACTCCCCCATACTTACCCCTACCCACTACCCCACATACTCCCTCATACACTCACCCATACTTCCTAACACACTCACCCATACTCCCTCACACCTACCGCACATATTCCCCCATACATACCCCCACACACTGCCCCCCATACCCCACACACTCCCCCTCACTCTCACCCTCATTCTCACCCTACCTACCAATGTCATAAGGTATAAAACTACAATTTAAGCTAGCTTGAGAATGGAGCTTCATGATAGGTTAACTATATGGCAGCATGGTCGATCTATAATACCTTGTAATCATGTTTCAATCTCTATTTTAAGTTTCAAAGCAAGGTCAGTACAACTAAGAGAAATTTGTACTGAAATTTGTTGTCCTGAAAAGGACAGTTCAAAGGATCTAAGGTAAGTACAACTAATTTCTTTACCATTAAGATTCAATTAGTAACATTGTTCGACCCTCTTGGTCGTTGGAATTTCCAACTAAGCTCTTCTTTTATGTAAATTTAACATGTTGGTCTTCAAAAGGACCGATGAAAAAACTTATTCTTTACGAAATCACACACTTTTTTTAATAATTATTTTTATTCAGTCTTTCCTTCTCTTGTATAAATTGAACTTGTTGGTCCTCCAAAGGACCGATGAAAAATTTTAATTCAAGAATAAACGATACAATGAAATAGAATAGAAAAATTAGTGTTCGTGGTCAGTTAAACATTGGGAACACCACGAAAGAAACCCTGAATCTAAGCTGTTGTTCAATAGCGGCTGGTCGTCTTCTGGTACTGGTGAGTATCTATCAACGGACGGAGATGGAGGTAGTAGATGCAGAAGAAGGTATGAGGGAGAAAGGTATGGGTATTCGACGACAGAGTAGTCTTCAAACGAGGGAGTAGGAGATGGGCTGTAAGTTTTCATCTTCTTCCTGGGAGGCGACTCTCTGGAAGATGGCATCACAGCATACGTCTGGAAAATGACCATAAAAATTATGTAAGTAAGCAGTAAAAATTAAAATTGGTACTTGAAAGTATCTATTAAACTGAATCTACCTTATTCATGGGGTCAGAGTACTCCTCTTCATCAGTGGATGGCGTTGAGAATTCGTTATTTGTAACCCACATTGATGGAGAAGCAGGACTGGGCGATCTTTCCTGTGGAGAGGCCCGAGTGCAGGATAATTCGTGGAGCTGGCATACTCTTACTGTGACAAAGTTGGCACCACAAATTGAACACTGCTTACTGGAAGAAGCCATCTGAAAAGTTCCGATGAAACATTTATATTTACGATAGTTGAATATGGATGAAACTCATAATTTGAATGCGGTAAATGATAACTTACCTTTCACACAAATTGCAAGTCGTGCTGTCTGTTGACAAGGCCTCTGTAGATGAGGTTGACTGATCTGATGACCTTGTTGTTGTACTTCTGAATTTCGTCCTCGATGAGTACGTCGTTGAACCGTTTTGGTAGGAAGACTCTAATGGAAGCTTCTTGAAGACAGCCAATGGGGATCAATGAAGCCACGATAGTGTCACCAAACCGACTTTGCAATCTTTGAAATGAGAGCACTTCGTAGGGAACTCCAATGCGAAGGTCTGACAGACGGCAGATTCCGTTGTTCTGGTTGTTGGCTGCGTTGAGTTGAGATGAGAGAGAGTTGATCATCTTGAAGAGCAGGAGCAGAATGAAGAGCCGCCTCCAAGAGCAGCCCCTTATATACCCAAGATCAACCACCCCCTTTCCCCCTCCCACCACCCACCACCCCCAAGGTCAAATTAATTTGTGTATAACTTCTCTGTGAATAAGTATTTCTTCTCATTAGGTAGGTAATTTTTAAGGTTATCCTTCTTAATAGAATTCAATAACTTCTCAATGAAATTGTATTCCTTCTGAATGCACCTTCAGTCAACAACCCCAACAATTAAAACTTTTTTTTCTTGTATTACTTCTCTGTGAATAAGTATTCCTTCTCAATAGGTAGGTAATTTTTGAGCTTATCCTTCTTAACAAAATTCTATAACTTCTCAATGAAATTGTATTCCTTCTCAATGCCTGGAGTCAAACTCCACTCCAATTCAAACTTTTTTCTTGTATTACTTCTCTGTGAATAAGTATTCCTTCTCATTAGGTAGGTAATTTTTAAGGTTATCCTTCTTAATAGAATTCAATAACTTCTCAATGAAATTGTATTCCTTCTGAATGCACCTTCAGTCAACAACCCCAACAATTCAAACTTTTTTTTTCTTGTATTACTCCTCTGTGAATAAGTATTCCTTCTCAATAGGTAGGTAATTTTTGAGCTTATCCTTCTTAACAAAATGCTATAACTTCTCAATGCCTGGAGTCAAACTCCACTCCAATTCAAACTTTTTTCTTGTATTACTTCTCTGTGAATTAAGTATTCCTTCTCAGTAGGTAGGTAATTTTTAAATTTATCCGTCTAAACAGAATTCTATACCTTCTCAATGAAATTGTATTCCTTCTCAATGCCTATAGTCAAACACCCCCTATCAAACTTTATTCATGTATTACTTCTCCGTGATGAAGTATTCCTTCTCAGTACGCATTTTTTAGGGTTATCCTTCTTAACCGAATTGTATACCTTCTCAAAGGAACTACCCCCCTCCATTCCCACCCTATATAAGGAGCTGCTCCTCCTCTCCTCCTCCCACTCTTGCTCGTGCTTTTGTAGTGTTCACTAGTTTTCCAGTGCTCTTCTTCAAGCTCCAGCTCTCATCTTCAGCTCCAGACCAGCTCTTTAGCTCCAGACCTGCTCTTCAGCTCCAGACCTGCTCTTCAGCTATCGTCCCCTGCTCCTCTGGGATAAGTGAGTAACCTCATTAGTTTACCTCCTGGTTTGCAAATTAGGTCTACCTCTCCCCCAAAAAAACCCACACTTCCTTTTTTTTCCATTCAAGTTTGACCATGATAACTTCTTTGTTCGTTCAAGTTTGACCTTGGTAGGTCCTTTTTTTCCTCAATCACTTGATTGGTTTTGTGTTTTATTTTTTCGTTCAAGTTTGACCTTGATAGGTCCTTTTTTTTCTCTCAATCACTTGATTGGTTTTGTGTTTTTTTTTTTTCGTTCAAGTTTGACCTTCATAGGTCATTTTTTTTTCTCTCAATCACTTGATTGGTTTTGTGTTTTCTTTTTTCGTTCAAGTTTGACCTTGATAAGTTTTTTTTTCACTCAAGTTTGACCTTGATACGTTCTTTTTTTTCTCAATCACTCGATTGGTTTTGTGTTTTCTTTCTTTGTTCAAGTTTGACCTTGATAAGTTCTTTTTTTGTCTCAATCACTCGATTGTTTTTTTTTCTATTTTGTAAATAATTCCGGTATTATTTCGTTGTTTTGGTTTCTCTGAAACAATTTTCGTTTAATAGCTACTTTTCTGAAGTTTTTTTTTTTTTTCAATCCGTTGATTGAAAATTTTGTTATTATTATTTCTTTTTCCTCAATCACTTGATTAGGTTTTTTCTCTGTTTCATTTAAAAAATAAAAAAAAAAAATAAAAAAAATAAAAAATTGTGTCTTGGTTATTAGTTTTTCTAAAACAATTTTCGTTTAGTAATTTTCTGATTTTTTTTTCTTTTCAGTCCGTTGATTGAAAGTTTGGTTATTATTCACTTATCCTTGTTTTGGATTTACTTCTTCATATTCTTTTATTTTGCTTGAGGTTTGTGGATTAATTTTCCCAGTTTTTTTTTTTCATTCAATAATTTACTCGTTTCTCAATTTGAGTTAAATTGATTACAAATTTCCATAAAAATATTTTAGTTCAAATACTTTAAAGCTAGAGATGGCTAGTACATCAAAGTTGTGTACCTTTTGTGGGAGGGCATTTGACAGTTTGACCACGCTGATAGCCCATGAAACCCAATGTGGAGAAAGTAGATTCCCCACCACCAATACTTCTCCACCCATTATTTTTAAGAGGCCAGCATCTGACATTGATGATAGGTTGTCAATGTTCTCAAATTTGTGTGGATTCTGTGGGATTTATTTTCCTTCAATGGAGGAGAGGCTGAGGCATGAACAAACTCATGCTGGTTCATCTTCTCCCTCTCCTTCCAAAAAGAGGAACATATCTCCCACAGATGACTTATTCTCCTCTTACTTTGCCAATGTTTGTGGATATTGTGGATTGGATTTTGCCACTAGAGATGAAAGGGAAGAACATGAAGTAGTGAGACACAATCGAGATTTTTGTACTAAATGTGGCCAGTATTTCCCCAATAATTTAGAAAGGATCAATCATGAAATAGACTGTTCTGTTAACTTAGTGTGTGAAAAATGTGGGGCTAACTTCTCGAACGCTTATTTGTTTGAAGCACATAACATCAACTGTGGTCAAGAGGTGGATAATGGTAGACAAGGTGGTGACCCAAATGTTAGAGAAATATTGGCTAATGCTCCTGATGATGAACAGATCATTCCCTACATCTCTGCTTTCACAAATAGAATTGCTTCGTTTTTTATACAATCAAATTTTGCATTAGATCTGCCTTCATTCCTTTCCGACATAAGACCAAAATTGATTAAAATCCTCAAAAACTCTCTTCGTGATCATGGGGCGATTAAATTCAACTTGGTTCTTGATATTTTAGTAAATAACTCTCTTGGAGAAGAGATGGATTGTAATTTAAAAGTCAAGAATGATATATTATTGCACAACACTCAAATAGATTCAATCCTAAGATCAATGAATGAAAAGTTAAATACAGAGTTATCCGAGTTGGAAGTTAAAAAAAGTGGTTGGAAGTTGGCATTAATTTATGGTCTACGAGTTAAAATCAATAAGTACTCCCCACTGAGAGGTGGCATGTTCATTGATCTCCCAGAAAAAATTAAAAGCAGAAAAGCATGTATCAATGTGATCAATGAGGACAATTTTTGTTTCAAATATTCAATTTTAGCCAAGTGTGTACCTAGACATCCAGAAAGAGTTTCAGTCTACACAACTCTCAATCATAGATATAATTTCGACTGTATTAGATTCCCTGCCACAATGTATGACATCAAAAAATGTGAAAAAATCAATAATATCTCAATAAACATTTTTAAATTGGATGAAAACAATAACGTATACCCCAAGAAAATTGTTGAGCAGGAACTAGAAGACCATAGAGATTTATTATTACTAGAGAAAAAATTAGGTAGTGGCGAGGTTATAAACAACCATTATGTATACATTAAAGATTTTAATAAATTAGTACGTGCACAGATAACTGCTCATGTAAGTAGGATTAACCTCTGCAAAAGATGTTTGTGGTACAAGCAGACGGACAATTCTGGTGACATTAAAGCCCATGAAAACCTATGCAACTCAAACAAACCAGCCCTTCCAAAGATCCCTGAGAAAACTTACGTGGAATTCGAGAAAGTGGGTAGATCCATGAGTCCCCTATGTAGTATACGCAGATTTTGAATCTATGTGTGAAGATATCCATACTGTCCTCCCAAACCCAGATACATCTTACACCCACCCCTACAATCAGCATACCCCCACTTCTGCATGTGCTTATGTCCATATTCAAGAGGAGTTCTTATCCATCAGTGATCGAATACCGAAAGATTTGTTCGTATATCGAGGGGAAGACGTTGTAGAAAAACTGTTGGAATTTTTAAATCATGTTGCTGAAGAAGTGAGTAAAATATATAGTTCTAACAAAAAAATGCCAATTCTATCCCAAGTAGAGAAAAATCAATATGATAGTGCTACAACATGCTTCATGTGCAATAAAGCCTTCAGTTCCCCGGAAAATCCCAAAGTTCGTGATCATTGTCACATACTAGGGACTTACCGGGGAGCTGCCCATCGTAATTGTAATATTCAATATCAACCCCCCTCCTTCCTTCCCGTCCTGTTCCACAACCTCTCTGGATTTGACGCCCACTTCATAATTCCCAAATTAGGCTACAACAAAAACAAATTGATGTCATAGCATCCACTTCAGAAAATTTTATCACCTTCTCCAAAAGAGTAAATAAAAATATATCATTGAGATTTTTAGATAGCTTCCGATTTTTATCAAACAGTTTAGATGGTCTCGCCAAAACTTTAACTAATTTTAATATTTTACCTAAATTTTTCAATAATAATGAATTAGATCTTGTGAAAAGGAAAGGAGTATTCCCTTACGAGTATATGAACTCATGGGAAAAATACAATGAAACCCAATTACCCCCCAATTAATGATTTTTACAGTAAATTGAGACATAGTGGAATAACCAACATAGAATATGAGCATGCACAGAAAGTTTGGGAAGTATTCAATTGTTCCAGCATGGGGGAGTATAGCGATCTCTACATGAAAATCGATGTACTCCTCCTTGCTGAAATATTTGAATCATTCCGCAATATAACAATCAAATCCCATTCCCTTGATCCTGCTCACTACTTCACATCTCCAACGATGACCTGGGATGCGATGCTCAAATGTACTCAGGTCAAAATTGAGCTTCTGACTGATTATAATCAGATATTTTGATGGTAGAGGCTGGCATTAGGGGTGGACTAGTTCAAGTTCCAGGAAGGATGGCCGAAGCAAATAACCGCTTATCGAGGGCTACAACCCTGATAAAGAGGACTTGTTTCTGGCCTACCAAGACTGTAATGCGCTCTATTCCACCGCAATGACCATGCCTCTACCCATTGGAGAATTTTCATTTGTAGAAGATCTAAATTCAATCAAACTGGAAACCCTCACTGCTGACGACCCATATGGATATCTTCTTGATGTTTCTCTTGACTACCCAGATGAGCTACACGATCACCATAATGATCTCCCCTTCCTTCCTGAGAAGTTGGGAAGTGTTGGTGGAAAGTTGGTGGCTCATCTCGGTGGTCGGAGAAACTATGTCGTACACTACATGGCTCTCAAGCAAGCATTAGATCATGGCATAAAATTAGTAAAATTAACAGAGCACTAAAATTCCGACAGTCAAACTGGTTAAAACCCTACATTGAACTAAATAATGAATTAAGAAAGAAAGCTACCAACGATTTTGATAAAGACCAGTTCAAATTATATAATAACGCAGTATATGGAAAAACAATGGAATGTATTAGAAATCGAATCGATTTTAGACTTGTAACTAGCTATCAGCAGGCTGAGAAACTAATTGCTAAGTCTAATTTCGTAGATTCAACTATTTTTAACGAAAATCTAGTCGGCATTTTAATGAGAAAAACAACCCTTACATTCAATCGACCTATATTTGTGGGGCAAGCGATTTTAGATCTTTCCAAAACAATTATGTATAACTATTTTTATGATGTCCTAAAACCCCTTTACCCAAATGCACTTAATCTCTTATATATGGACACTGATAGCTTCATCATGTCTATAAAAACCGATGACTGGTATCGAGACATGAAGAACCACCTGCTCAACCATCTAGACACCTCAAATTATCCACAGACCACCCACTTTACTCTAATATAAATAAAAAAGTTCTGGGAAAGTTCAAAGACGAAGCAGAGGGTAAACCTATTAATTTATTTGTTGGCTTGAGACCAAAAATGTATGCCATGATCATTGATGGGAAAGAATATAAGAGAGCAAAAGGGGTGCAAAGGTGTGTAGTTGAAAAGAAAATCACTGTCGACCACTATCTTGATTGCTTGTCATCACTATCAATTAAAAGAGACATATGTAGTCGTATTAGATCGAAAAAATCACAATTAACAGTCCATTGTGACCAATAAAATATCACTGTCCCCTAATGACGATAAGAGACATATTTTAGATGATGGCATCACCACCTTAGCTTTAGGACACTACAGGCTGGCTCCTGAGTGATCCAATTTCATTTAATTATCACCATACCAAATTTTTAAACAGGCTGGTCCTGTCAAATTTTATCATCATCTTAGGTTATAAATTTTTAAAATAGGCTGGTCCTTTCAAATTTTATCATCGTCTTAGGTTATCAAATTTTTAAACAGGCTGGGTCCTTTCAAATTTTATCATCGTCTTAGGTTATCAAATTTTTAAATAGGCTGGTCCTTTCAAATTTTTATCATCGTCTTAGGTTATCAAATTTTTAAACAGGCTGGTCCTTTCAAATTTCATCATCGTCTAAGTTATCAAATTTTTAAACAGGCTGGTCCTTTTTTTTGTTTTATCATCGTCTTAGGTTATCAAATTTTTAAACAGGCTGGTCCTGTCAAATTTTATCATCGTCTTAGGTTATCAAATTATCATCACTGTTATAAATTCTCATCATCGAATGTACACAGGGTGTGGGTAAGTAAAATTAATGTGTACGAGAGACAACGACCTGGTTGCGCTACCAGTGGAGCAACCCAAAGCTACACACTGTAGCTGGAAATCTTTCGGGATTTCCCGGGGGTTGCGGAACGAGGTAAAACAACCAATGGTTAGCGGAACCTATGTAAGGATTGCTTTTATTTTTTTCTTTATCTTTCTATTTTCCACTTTGATTTTATTCACAATCCTTCATATTTGTTTTGTAATAACCTATGTTTGGTTTACTCGTTCCATTACGCGAGGGTGGGCCCGGGGGGTACGCAACCAGGTCGTTGTCTCTCAAAAGGGAGGGGTGAAAGTTATTGCAATGGACTTATGATGAGAATTTGGGAGGGCGTTGATGAAATCTTTCAAGTTGTGGTGATGGTAATAGTGGGTTTGCAAATAGTATATAAGGGCTGGTCCTCTCACAAACGTCCTCAGTATTCAACATGCAGTTGGTGAAGCAAGGTGTCGGTCTCCCAGTCCACAATTTGGCAAAGTTAGAGGGCAATACTTCCGATATGAACAAGGCATAGCTCACTGCTACCCAACAGTATACGGTGCATAATGTGTGCGACCTTCGAATGGTGGCAAAACAAATTTGATGCTCAATATATTATACTTCTCCTCAAGGATTGAGATTTGAAAACATCTATCTCTTTAGTAGAACCCTCCACCACCTCAATACGTCCAATTGACTAGAATCATGGAACCCCTAAAAGAAATTGGCTTCTTTCAAATACGAAAATAGTGATGAAGTTACCACTACCCTCTCAAACTAAACCAAATTCCGTAATGATTTTTGATGACGTAGCTTGCGACAAACAAGATAGGATTAGGATGTTCTTCAGCATGGGTCGACATAGTAAGACAGATAGCTTTTATTTAGCCCAAAGTTATTGTCGTATACCTAAACATTTGGTCAGGGATTGTGCCAATTTAATCGTTGTATTTAGACAAGATACGTTGAATATGAAAAAGATCTACGAGGACCATGTAAACATGGATATGTCATTCGTCAAATTCAAAGACATTTGTTCAAGATGTTGGGAAACTAGTAGGTATGGGTTTTTTGGTCATAGACAAGAGTGTGGTTGTCAGCAGTGGGAGATATAGGCTAGGTTTCGATACCTATATAATACCCTGAATTAGGATAAATCAGTTAGTCTATTGCAAACCATGGAAGGAGTAACATCTATTGAGCGAGAGATCGCTGAGGTTCGTAAAGCTATTAGAGCGAGGTATAACCAGATAAGGAGGAGCAGGGAGGACACAGAAGAACATCTCAAGAAGAGGTTTGAACCAATTCGAGAAGCTATTCTGAATCCGCCATCACCCAAGAAGCCGAAAATTGGAGCAGACAGCTGGGTCATCTACAATTGATCCATGGAAGTACATTAACAGGAGGAAAAGAAGAACCAGACCAAGACGCATTTTTCGACTTATCGGAAGGAAAGTAGAAGAAAACCGGATATCTCATCAGATTCTACTGCGATACCATACAT